>JAHWFP010168010.1:78352-94386 GCA_023313725.1 Lithobius niger | reverse complement strand
CGAGTGAGTGGCCCACGTGGGCCCCGGCAGTGCGGTGGTCCACCACTGCGTCTAATTGCGAGGAGGTGCTTCGCTTGGAGGCGAGGAAGGCAGCCTTGCAGGTCGATGTGAGGGAATTGATAACAATACTGGATGTGGTATGGTTCCAAGTGCGTCTGCAGGGTGCGCGGGCAGGTGGTTTCGAACGATACGGCGTCTGGGGTGTACATCATTGAGCGTACGACGGAATGATTTCCGCGGATTCGGTATGCTGATTCTGGTACTGACAGGCGCATTGTGTTCTGGGGGCATTGTACAGTCCAGGGGTCGGCAGGGCGACGGGTTCCCTTACCAGTGCAGGGACGAGTTTGGCCTTCGACTCTACGACTGTCATCGGCGTGGTCGGGGTGTCTACCCTGCTCAACCCATCCCTGCCATTCGGTGTCTACCCATCTCTGCCCAACAGCATTTTTGTCTCCTAGGCAACGGCACAGCTGCACCAGTTCAGGTCGTGGAGCGGGTGACCTCCTCTCCTGGACGAGTGTGTACGCACGTTCCCGGACGATGCTGTCTGGTGGGTAGTGGTCGTGACACTGGCTTGGGAGGCGGCTCCCTAGTTCAGTCTGCTGCAAGCGATGCGGGGAGCTCGACAGTGGAGTTGCCCAACCGAGAGGGCATCCTGTGGGACCCTTCTGTTCACAGACCGGCCACGGACTTCTGGGGTCCGTGGGTCGTCTGGTGCATCGAGGCAGTGGACAGCAACGAGCCTGTGTGCACCGACTACAGGGTGTCGTGAGTAAGGCTGTGCCGGTGCCGATACTGGTACCGGGACCGGCTGCCGGTACCACTGGTACCGGTATCGGACCGGCACCGGGTTAAGAAGTACCGGGAAAAGTACCGGAATCGGCTTATTTTTTCCAGCATCGGCATTTTCGTACATTAATATTATGACATCTTCTTCCCAACGCTAATAAAAATTAAGCAACTTTTAAATAAATAATCTGCTACGTCTTACTTTGGATTCGCGATCCACATTAACTTTGCATACCGCTAAAAATGCCGCGGCGCTCTCTCTCTGATAAGACACAAGCAGCCAGTTTCTCAAGGTCACGGCAGGACCGCACTGCCAGCTCTCGGCAAAGTGGTTGGGTAAAATACTTCCATTCTCATTCAACATGTCGGAAGATCGCATTTATTATTCCATTAATTAAAAAATTATTTTAGTCAAGTTAATTGTATAATTAAAACCAAAAATTATTCGAATTTCGTATCGAAGTGAAATTCTGCTGACCAAAAACCGGAAATAAAATGACGCATCGGCGTTGCGTTAGGCCTAACTTAACATCGTGGTGTCGTTTTTCACTCTAGGTTTCGCAGTTTCCCGTGATAGTTAAGACTTCGGCCGTTGTTTAGCTGCAGATTCCTGTAACATCTTTGACAAAGAAAACGCATAATGCCACCAAAGATGTCCGGTATTTCGAAATATTTTGTGGTGTGCGACGAAAAAGCAAATGCAAACCTGTTCAACTCCGAAGTAGTGCGTGGAGAAAATGATTCCCATTCGTACGGAGCAAGCAATTTGCGTAACCGTCTAAAACAACTGAATAGATGAAAAAAGGCAAGGTTTGTTTTTGTGTCTAAAAAAAATAAATTGACTACAGTATGCAAAACGTTTTTTTCTGTAGGCCCCTACCACAAAATGTGTAAAAATTATGAAAAAGGGGGGGGGGGGAAAACTTCATCTCTTGTGTATTTTTCAACTTTTGTTTCCCCGTGAAACATTTTTTTTTCAACTTTGCATGGCCTAACGAGCCTGTAATATTTTATATTTGTGTACCCAATAACCTACTTAGTAAATGTACACAGAATGTTTTCAAGCTCCCCAGTAAACATGCACAGAGTGTATAGATTACGTTCAGTGTGTTATTGGCCTACAATATTTTTAGTAGGCTAGGTCTACAATATTTTATGTATAGTCTATAAAGTATTTAATACAATATTTTGAAATTGTTTAGCCTAAACTACGACAGTAAAGTATAGGCCTATACAACTGTCAAATGGCTTATTTCCTCCATGATCGCTTAAATTCACAAAAAAGAAAAAAAAGTCCTATAATTTAAAGTTAACACTGAAAAAAAAATTAAATGGTTTCCTTGAGCTATAAGGTGTTCGGCCAATAATTCTTTTGTAAAAGTGTGAGGTAAGGTTTGTTACACCATTAAATTCTTGACACATTGACATGTTCTGTATTATTTCTTAAGTTATCTTTCGATATCGGCATTGGCACCGGCATGGCATCGGCACAGTATCGGCATATGACCAAAAGTACCGGTACCGGAATCGGAATCGGGTAAACGAGCACCGGTATCGAACCGGTATGATTCGGTTTCGTAAACTTGGTACCTTTTTCAATCTGTTCCAGTAAGTAACACAGTTAGGAAGGATTCTATGAATGAGAATTGAAGATTCTACCAGAGAACTTGTTCTCGCAGGAGAATCTAAGTTCTCAGAGTAGAATCCGACGAAACTGTTACGTTGAGTGCCCTCCCGCCTCCCTGCTACGGACTCTTAACCGCGCATGCTGCGGGCGAAAAAAGTGAAGGTTAGTAGAGAGGGCAGAACGGAGAAGTAGGAGCGGAAGTGACGCAAATTTGCATGCATTTCCAAACGGAAATGATGCAAAACAACAGGTTACAGAGCGCCGCAGGGCAGTGAGGATCCCAATAAGTAACACAGTTTCGTCGGATTCTACTCTGAGAACTTAGATTCTCCTGCGAGAACAAGTTCTCTGGTAGAATCTTCAATTTAGTGCTACTTCCCAGCTCTTCCCTGGTGACGACTCGGGAATGGTAATAGAGCCACCACTGTTGTGAATCTGCAAAAATTGGCTAAGGTCGCTAAATATAAGTTTTTTCGGGCTCCTTGCAGGCGAATTAGAACCGTGCGGGTCAGTCTTCTTGAATGTCAGTTAATGGGCAATTGCCCGGTGGCTAACCGACCATACAACTGTTTAAGCAGTAGGCCTGCATTTAAATGGTGCATGTTTTCAAAACGTTTACAGTTATTGCACTGTGTATGCTTCTTATAAAGGAATGCAACCGTCCAACAATGAATTTTTTTATCGTTAGTTTAGGTAGGCTACTAGAATTAATGTTAACAGGCTACTGACATCAGTATGTGTTGGTGCTTAAGCCGTACACATTTTTAAAACACCTGTTTTAAGCAGACGACGTGTGCTTAACTACCAATCCCTAGAGAAAAGCGCGTTGAATTGTGCGGTGTCAATGTCATCTTTCTTAATGCATTCCACAGCTGTCTGCGTGTCTGCTCAAGTGCCAGAAACAAAACAGCGTCGCCCTAGAATTGCACTATTCAAGGAGAAGTGTATGAAATCACCCCACCTAGCTTTAAGAAAGATGATGTCACAGCCCTCCATGGCACGAGGTCCCGCTGTTTCTCATTGAGATAGGTGACCTAAAATATGAAGTTGGTTTTATTTATTTCGACATCATTTGCATAAGTCTAAAAACCAGTTACGGGGTCCCATTTGGTTTGTTTTTTAACCTCTTGACTTGCAAGCACGCTTATTTTATCTTATATTCGTCTTATTTTTGTCTTATATGCATGTCCAAATCCATAACTCGCTCACATTTAGACCTTGAAGTTTGAATACACCATTCGAACCGTTTTATCGAGTGCTATCCATTGGTGCTACCGGAAAGTTAGTAGCTCAAATAGTTTTTGAATTATTTAGCAAAAACTAAAATATAACCATAAATAGACATTAAAACTTTGTTATGGAATCCACTGTTGGAAAAAATAAACCTGTATCAAGAAAAATATAGTTGTGAATCAGCATTAGCTGTGCTATGGTACCAACTACATTGGTAACAGAGGCACTGTCAGGATCTTGGGTGAAAGTCATCCTCCTTACAATTGTGTCCGTTTATATTGAATTTGTGAGCCCATAACCACAATTCGCCTTATACGGATTCAAGCCGCCTTACAATCCCGTATCCGTGCACCAATGCAAGCAGATATTTACAGACATCAAGTATCAACCTCACTCAAGCATTCCAACGGATTTCAAGTTTGAATTCTGTTGCTGTACTAAATTAATCACTGTGCTGTATGGCTATCACTAGCGAAATAATGTTGCAAGTAAAAGGGTTAAGTGGTGTTTCGATTAATGCATAGTTCGATATCAGTGGGCCGTAAAACTCTTGGTTGAACTGAGTTTGTGCTCATGGCCCGAAAACAAAATTAATTTTCTTTTTCCAACTTCATTGATTGTTGTATTTTTTACAGGATAACAACACGTCTAGCCACCAGTTCTCCAAAAAGCCGTATCACTATGGCAACAACAGTGGCAACGCTGGCCATTTCAGAGGCGGTGGAAATCACTACGGCGGCGGCAACAACAACAGTATGTGCCACAGAAACCAATACTTTGACTCCTCTAAACCCAAGTATCAAACATTTCATAAATTTTGACCATGGTTTATAATAAGACGACAAGACGATCATTTTACGTGGAAAAATGATGATGAATAGTGCGAGACGATGAGTTGCTGTTTCTGATGCAGAGCTAACAAATCAGCGGAGACGAGTCTCTCCAGTAATGCAGCAACGACGTATAGAACGCGCTGTGTGCCACTCACTGCCAGCGGTTCAATGTACTGACCGACTTGCGTGCTTCGTTTTAGTTTTTAGGTTTTTTTTTTTGAAGTTTTGTATATTATTTTTAAAGTTATATAGGTAAAGAAAGCGTAACGTGCTGTTACTATGTACTACTACATATTATTGTAGGGCCATATGTTTTTATTTTACAGTGGGGCATGGAGAAACAACGCATTCTTGTGTCGCAAGGTTTGATGAACATACCTAAAACAAGTGCGTTGAACTCTTAACCTGTCCAAATAAGGGACACAGGATAGGATGATGGGTTTTGATACGTAACCACGGTTATCTAAGGTAACGGAGGTTGGCATCGCGTGTAAATGTGTTCTATGTGTGCGTGTTTGGTATAGAAGTTACTGAATTGTGGATCAGATAATAAGATGAATTATTATTTGTACTCCGTATTATTTAAACTGGATCACGAAGTAGGAGAAAAGTTGGAAAGTCATAAAAGTTTGAGATATTTTTTCTTGATGCTTTCCTAGAGCTGCGATGGGAAATAAATATTATTATACATATTATCTTACGTTAAGTGTGTGTATTTGCCTACATTGTGTAATTTAATTTTAAAAGTGCAATCTTACTTTAGTGAAATGAGCAGCTGTCCAGATATTGGAAGAAGGTTCGCTATAATTTTGTGTGTTTGTGTACATTTATTATGTCGCTGTCCATTAAATGGAAAATTGTACAGGATAAGTTTTTTCCTCTTGTTACGTTTATCTCGTTTGCTTTTTTAATTGTTTTTTTTTTTCCTTTCTGCATGCTTGTGGGTGTTTATACAGGTTCTACAATTTCACGATGTATTATCAAATCTTGTTGATGAAAAATGAGTTAAGTCATGTGTAGCTCCCAAGAAAGATCGTTGGTAAACTTTAGTTGCTTTTTTTTTTTAATCAAACCAAAATAATTATACGCCATCACTGAGTTGGGATACTCATTACTGACTATGAAAATAAAGCTTATTATACAATAACTGATATATTTATTTATATTTTCCAAAATTGCATGCATTTAAAGCTGTGGTAGCTACCTTGTGAAAATTGTTATTAGAGTTCCTCTAAGTTAATAAAAAAGGCATACCACCACCTTGGGGTTTTTTTTTTCCACCTTAAACTGTAGGCCTAATTGTGGTGATTCGATGTGATGATTGGTGTTGGCTGCAACCTTTGTGGTATTGTCAAATACTTTTATTTACCCAGGTAGAAGCATCCCACATAAAAAGTTTTTGCGGTGTTGAATATTTGTCTGAATTATTATAAACTAGGAAAATTTGTAAGCCTATTACCGTAGCCTTTGTTCGCGTAGTTTTTTCATTCGCCTTTATTAAACGACGCCTATTTAATATTTTCATCAACGGTAAAGTTACTTCACACAACATGCACATTAAGTAAGTAATGAATTAAATCACATAATAAATTAAATAGCATTTGATAAAAATGTTCTCCTTTCCCCAGAAATACTAGTTACCTCCGCTCAAATTGATACGCGCCCTGCACTCCTAATCGGGTAAATGGAGGCATCGACTTCAAAGATCTGAATTCTTAATTAATCATGGGAAGAATTTTTGTGATTTCAGTGGTGGAGTGGTCATTGTGAAGTTCTCTGTTATGCGGCATAGGTGGGACAGTGACTCATCCTACAAGTGGTCCCAGTTTAAAATCAAGTAGTGCCAAATTGCTTTCGTTGCGATTTTAGTTTGGTGTAGTTTTTCATATTAGGGTTTTTCAAATGACACTTTTGAGGTTTCTAACTTAAACGTGGCATTTTAAGGCATAATAGGCAGTGGAATCTGTACCACCAGTCGGAGTTCTTAATTTAAACTGGATTTAATTTATATATTATCGGTGCACTCCGTGGCGTGTTAAAATATCAAGTTTTAATCAGTTAAGACAGCTAATGGTCATTCGTAATGCTTCTGGTAGGATTTGTTGGACAATTTTTAACTACATATTTTCTTCTTGATACAAGTAGAATTCTGCGTCTGTCATAAGATCACAGTCGCAAACAAGTAAGTGTCAGCTCTTGCGTGCTGGTCCTAATAAGTTAATTCTGGAGCAGGGTAACTCTGCCAACCCTGAGTATTTCTGGTTTTAGACCGAGTTTTAGCTAAATGTACCGTCATGTGGCTTGTATTTTAAAATTAATACTTCATTTTAAAGAAAGTGCAAAACTTAGAAGTGAATGTGAAGTGGAAAAGGGAACGGACTCGTGTACGTTTCATGTTTTATTTATTTGTTTTTTGAAACTTGAATGTGCAAAGGGTTTAATAGCAAGAAGGTCCTGAAGACTTCGCACCATTCATATTAAGACTGGTATGGTATATGAAATCAATGAATCACTGGAAAAATATGTAAAGTACCATAAATAAAACATGTAGACTATGAACACTGACAAGAAAAAAGCATTTGTTTTGGCCATACATTTCGTGCTCTTTCAAGTGCTTTTAAAAAAAAAAAGGCGAAATTTTCTAGATCCAGGACCGAAAAAAAGCGTTTCTCTCTTTAAAATTTCTAGGGGAAGAAAACACTGAAAAAATTCCACCTTTTGTTCACTTTATTTTTTAATCTTTAGGCATGTTGCTGCACATATTGCTGCACAAGGTGGGACATCATGACTACACCAAAGGAAAGTTGGGAATTTGTTCGTCCAAAAATTAGGAAAGTAGGACTAATGTTTTGTACTCAAAATTGGATACTCAAAATTGGATTTTGGGCCTATAAACTTGGTCCCTATTTTTTCCTGAGAACTTAAAAAATGTGTTTTAAAAAAGCCACTGCAAGGTCTCGGTCGGCTTTCTTAATGGAGTCATGGTTATGTATGTGCTATACTTCCAACAACTGAGCATGTTGTGGGTTGCGTAAAATAATTGTAGAATTGCAAAAGAGTATCTTCTAACCATCACTTTTAAAATGGATTTACCAGTATAGCGAAGGATTGGCTAACACTATAGGTAAATATCTTGTGACTAGTTGATGTGGAGCATTGTGAAATATCCACACGCATCTCGTTTGAAGGGTTTATTCCTCAGTCAAAATCCTTTGAGTAAACTGGCTTTCTTGTCGCTATTGAGAGAAGAAGGGCCTAGAGTCGCTGTGACTGGTCAAGACTGCCTGCTCCTAATCAGAACGTTAAGACTTATTTTTATTTAATGCTAAGAAAATTGGAAATTAATTTTCCTTAATATTATTTACATTGATTTATGTCTATTTATTTAACGCTGTAAGAGGGAATGCTTTACTATTTGTATGTTGCGTTCAGGATAGGGTGAAGGTCAAGCACCTTCATGATAAAGCAAATGTGAATCTCGTCCTACGCATAAAGAAAACATTCCTTGATATTTCCATGACTGTCTGAAGGTAAATTAAAATTCACACGTCGATGGAAGATGATAATAGAGCCAGTTCGGCTGGTCCAATGAGATGCCGAAAGCCCGACGATAAGCAGGTATTTTAAAAGGCTTTAAAACTCCCACCCATAACCCACCAATTTCTTAGTTTACTGTTGACTTCAACAAGACCCTTTCCGCACCAGGATGTACGCTTACACAAGAACTCAAAATAAATGAAGTTCAGCGAAGAAACGCGAGCTTCGTGAAACCCGAGTAAAGCGAGCAAAGCCCAGCCAAGTTGTTAATGGCTAGGTCTCCGAGCCTAGAGAATGTAGGAACCATTGACATATCCTACCCATGTATACATGGGACATGAAAATGGCCCCTCTTGACAAACGTGAGGGGTGGAAGGGGTTCAGAATAGTGCTGTCGCAGCATTGTATTTCCCCAGTATTTACTCTGTTCTCAGTTTTATTTGAGATGGGAGAAAGCGTGATGTTGGTATATTACTACTGCTGAAGCTATTTCACCAGTTTTGATGTAAAACTTCATTGCTTATCAAACAACTCTTTGTAGATACTGATTTACCCTTGCATGTTTGGGGTGGACATCAGAGCCCAACGAAAAATGCTGACCTACATGATCCATTTTGGACGGTGTCTTGGTTCCTTGTGATTACTGGAAGCCTCCTGGTTTGAAAGTTTATCGAGTTTACCCCTCTACTGACCGGAATAATTTCTCCTCTACCGAGTAAAGGTAGCTTTGGATGACGAAAGTATGGCTTCCAATAAATTTACTGCGATTACAAAAAAAGAGTCTAGTATGAACTTGAGGACCTCGGGCACACAAATTAATCTTAAAATACGATTTTCATTCCCCACGATTACGCTACCACAATTAAAAACTAATATGAAAGCAGCACTGGGAGAAAGTTAAAACTGGAATAAATTCTTTTCACAGCAAGGTACCACAGCCATTAATATAAAAATGGGCATCATATTAAGAAACAAAAAGGGATGTAGTCAAATTACTTTCTTTTCTACTGCTGAAGTTATTTCGGGATGGAGAGGGACAATTTGGCTAGGAAATACCTAGGATCTGTCACATGCCGCAATTGACATGAGCGCAAGCTCATTTCCAGGACTCGTCTCGAATTTGCATGGGTGGGCCGAGGCCAGGATAAAACCCAGGAAAAGGCTTTTAATGACAGGGTTATTATTATTGCGAGATCCTGCCACAATTCCATTTTGTTCTTTTTTTTTTTTTTTTAAATAAGATACGAGCCAGCACTACACAACATTGCCAATGACAACTAGTCAGGGTTCGTATGGATCCTTGAAAGTTTAGAAAATAATAAAATTCTAGACTTGCAAAATTGCCGCAAGTCCTAAAGACGCCTCTGTATTTTTTTTTTTTCCAAACGTAATATGGATAGCTTAATATACAATGGAACATTTATAGGGGGGAAAACTTTATTGACAAAATAGCTAATCTTTAAAGATCTGATTGAATTGCACAATGCCTATTGCCCCACCCCAAATCTAAATTCTTCATAACTGCTTATTTTTTCACAGATAGCATATGTTAAATTGTGGATTAATGCACACAAATGCTTGATCAAGCCTGTCACAAGTGATTTTGATCACAAGTCCTTGAGAAGTCCTGGATGTTCAGATGAAATTCTCTACGAATCCTGACTTGTTTGTGATAAGCGGATAAAATGTCGTTGATATTGAAACTAAACTATTTTACATAAAATACTCTGTATGCAGTACCAGCCTCTTTCAACTAGGTTCGTTGTAGTGTGTTTTTGCTATTAAAATCTACCTTGAGTCGTTAAAGTGGTTTATTGCAGTGAAACATCTGTGCCAGCACCAAACGGTAAACATAACTGACCAACTGATAACGCACTAATAAGGACAGATGATATTTTTTTTTACGAACAGTAAAAAGAGTTATTAAAAAAAAATAGTCATTTAATACAAACCAACCACCACGGGTTATTAAAACCGTTCTCGAAACTTAACGGAAAATTATGGGAAAACTCAGGATTTTCAACGCACGTATCCATTGTGTTTAGTTGTACTGGGTCCACACGTGCATGGTGGCCATGTTCCAGCATTTTCTGTTCGTTTGACTGGCAGTGAAAGGAGATAAATTAATTCTTCCAATTATATCCTTTGTGCTCCCTTTTTCAAATTATAAAACATTTGGCATTTTTTTTTAAACAAAAATAATTCCATTCCTGTATTGATGACGTTGAATCGTCAACAGCTGGTCAATACTGAGAAAGTGCTGGAATAACGTGGCTTTGTGAATGGTATATTGCGTCAAAAAAAATTTTTGAGCGTGCCAGCGTTTCAGGGCCACAGTTCACAATATTTTACACCAAGTAACAAACTTGACTACCAGAATTGGTAGATGTTTTATATTGTATGGTTGTTTGTAGAACTTAATATGTCCCAACTCACTGGTGAAAACTTGATGAAATTTACATTAAACAAAAGGTCAGCATTTTGTTTTGCCAAATGATATCAAGAGTTCAAGAGTTATAAATATATATATATAAATAAATATCTGTAAACAAGCTCAAAACTTTGTAGTCAGCTAATAATATTGACATGTATTGTAAATATTAAAACAAAATAACGACAGCCCTTTTTGACAAAATCGTTATGTAGATTCTGCTTAGGTGTATGTTTTTTCTCCACGCTGCAAAGCTACAATTTTTCACACATCTTGTTCATTCACACCAAATTGTTGTATTTCTGAACTATTGTACAGTTTAAGTTGTTTCGGATCAGTTATGCTTCCAACCTTGTTAGTTAGCAAACCTATCTTCAAACCAGAAATAGTTTGTACGGTAAATGTATTGAAGTACACACTTTTAATATGGTTCGTACGGCACAACATACCCACACTAAAATAGTTATGAAAACAATTGTCTTTTGTATGTACCTACCTGTAAAAAAAAAAGTTTTTTCTGAGGGCAAAAATGTTATAAATCCTTTTATTTCTTCTGTCTTTTTTGCCGTTTTGCTATTTCAGTTTATTTTCCATTTTTGGCAATGTGTATTGCAACTTTATATTAATACCAACGAACATATTGTTCATTCACAAATGAATATTTTTATTTGAATGAATATCTGAAATAAAACATGGGGAAAAAATGGCAAATTTTACTGATGGGGGCTGTTCATAAATCACGTTGCACTTGGGATGGAGGGCGACTTATTGTTACAATTGTAGGGGGGGGGGGGGTAGAAATATGGTGTAATACATTTGCAATTTATCTTTGACAAGGTTCTGATTTAGTTCTGACAAGGTTTTGGCTACACCACGCATAGATAGGTAACGGCGTTGGCAGCACAGACAAATTGGTAAAATTCAGTCACCATGGTCAGCTCGGAAACAAAATCAGAAATGTTAACCTAAGGGACTAAAAACTAGTTTTATTTTCTAGCCGACCACGGTAACCCTAAAATTATGCCATGTTGCAGAATATGCAGCACCATTCTGCCTATACGTGTACCTAAAGATCCTGACAAGAAATGCTAAAGGTATTATAAATCTAACACGTCGAGTCAAGGTTTCGTAGATATTGTCTTTTGTAAAACGGGTATATTGACTTCTGCTACTCTTTGTTCCCAAGGGGGCGTTCACAGATTACGTAACATATTTTTCTAGTAATTTGTACTCCGTCTTGCCTTCTTACCGAATTTCGTTCCGTTTTTTCCAATGGCCATGCCTTGCCAATGTTCTAATTTACACTGGAGTTCTACAACGCACAGTTAAAAAGTTAGTATCATGACCTTAGAAACCTGCGTCAAGATCAGAGATCGATATAGTATATTGTTCTCCTGTCTGGTCCCCATATCTGTTGTGACATTAGGAATGTTGAGGCAGTGCAAAGGAGATTTATGAGGATGTTTTGGAATTACGTCATTCTGAATATCGTGATCGGTTGGGTTGGAAATGCTTGCTGATTGAAGACAAAATCTTGATCTGATTTGTGTCTTCAAGCTCTTGAGCGGACTCCTTGACATCGACTGGAGGGAGCTCCTGACTCTTCGGGTGGATAGGTTTGCTCGGCCTCGTACTTTTTCTCCTTCGGCGGTTTTGGTTTGATGTCAGAGTGGTCAAGAGCGTGGAATGCCCTACCTGAAGATGTCGGATGTGCACCCTCCCTTGGCGTGTTTAAACGCTGCTTGCCCAAAACCACGGGATAGTTGATGGCTTCCGCTGTCTTTTTTTTGTCCATCTGGACTTTCGCCGTGCTTGGATTCGTATTTATACTTTATACATGGTTACGTTGCACCCCGTTCGCCTACATGCCATGCACTACCTAGCTTTAACCATCCGCGATTGCCAGGGGTGGCCCTTTCTTTCTGCCCCACCCTGTATAAGGAACAGCTCCATACAGAGAACCCTTTTCAGTGCGGTAAAGGTCTTTTCACATACTAAAAACCATCCTTATAAGGAACTAATTCACAAAACAATGTGTTGACCAAGAAATCGATGAATCTATCAGATGATGAAATAGGCAAACCTGAAGCACTAGGTTGTTCCTTATAAAGAAACCTTACTGTACATAATTGCTAAGTACAACAGATTCGTACTTTATTGTGGTGTGGGGGGAGGGGATAATTGTAGAAGTGTGACATAATTATGTGGTGGGTGTTTTCAATATCGGGAGAAGGGGATGGAGGGATGCTTAAAAACGGGTCAAACAGTACCCACATAGAAAACTTAGTCCACACACAGGCTCCAGCTTAAAACACTTCCTATTTCAAAATAATAAAAAATTGAGGCTTTGAAAATGGGAATTTTATTTCTTCAATTTCTAAATTTCCTAAAATTCTTCTTAGGGTCTTTGCTTAAATAGTTTATTTAATGCTTGCACCCAAACCTTAAGCTTAATGGGAGAATGGTGCAAAAAAATTAATTTCCATGAAAATACAAAATTTTGGAATTCTGGGTCGTTAGATAACTTACAAAATTCAGCTTTGTTGGTTGCACTAGTCACGCACAATTTCAAAGGCTACTGAACGTCATTTGGTCGGTGCGAAGCTTGGATGCACGTAGCTTTTCCATGATTGTTAGCCATGTCTTGGGAAGTCATACAGACTTAGCATGGGCTGGAATAATAGTTGCAAGAACGACGCCGTTGGCAAGCCACATTAAGATTCAAATGGGGTTTCTTTGAAATGATAGCTGGGCACACACAAACGACCATAACAGACGGAACAAAGCCTACGGGAGCTTGAGAGTCAGGGCCTGCCATTGTCAGACAGGGACTCTTCCTTGCCAGAGAATTTTTTTTGGGGACGTTTTCCTCGTTCTTTCGTCATGATGAAACCCTTTCATCTTCGATGAGTATTGTAGTTCGCATCGAGAATTACAGAGGGAGTAGAGGAGCACACGTCTGGGGCGGGCGACCGCTGGAGAATAAAAGATGGCTGGAACACGCGTTACGTACTTAGGTACCATTGAAGGGGAGTGCAGACCTGCACTTTGGGGTTAGCGACCTAGGGATTGGCTGTTATTTAATTTAAATCTTCAGGGGAAGAAAGCAATTGAGAATAAATGCTAAAATTTATAATAAATATATATTTTCGTAGAATAGAGACACAAGTATTTTGTTGGGTTGGGTTGGATTGGTGTTGAAAGATTTAGTTGGATTTATCGTCCAGTCTGTGGAACGATGACATGCTTCTGGGCCCATCAAAAGAGCCAGTTGCTGAGCCGTCTTCGTCGCTGAAGAAGCAGCGCAGCAGCAGCTTCAAAAATTTTGGAAGTCGACATTTCCAAGGACTTATTTTTTCTAATTCATATCACATTTTTTCTGCCTGGGGAAAAAAAAACCCACCCGCACGCGTCGTTTAAAAAAACGAACCAACTTTAAGAACCAACTTTCTTTTTTCAACCAGCCCAAGTTAAAATAATTTTATTATTTAAACTCGGATTTTCTTTGCTTTTGATATGTAAAACTTTTAAGCACTATTTCTCACATATTCAGACTCGAGATTTCCCACTGTCTTATTGACGCACACAAGAGATCTTATCTTCGCACTAAGACTTAACTCCACTAATCCACTTGAGAAATTATGGCTCGTTCTCACTGATGAACTTAGCCTAAGACTAGAAAACGTGGAGCTAAGGTTATGAAACAATGACGTCTGATGTCAATACAATAGGAGTCGTTTGCGTTCAGCATGTGCAAACCTGTGGAATAAGCTACTGCCGAATTTTCATTTTTTTTTACCCTATGAGAATAAATAAATTTCTCCGTAAACAAATAAATCCCTCCTCCTTTCGTGGTGTCAATCTGTCAGAATATGTACTTTTCAGGGCCTGCAAAAAGACCTAACTAAATTCCCGACATTTCTAGCTACTGTAGCATATAAATCCCGCCTACTGCAATAATAGCATGAGCCTGATCAAGCAAATAAACTGTCAGGTTAAACAGCTGAAGCTCGTTACAACCAAGGGCGGAATTTTTACTCGATTCCACAATTGTAGAAAACTAAAACACTTTTTCAAAGAGTAGTGGGCAAGAACGGGTTTACATTATTAGTTTACTGTAGAAAATCACAACAGCTGTGGAATTCCACGCAATTCTGTCAGGTGTGAATTGTTATGCAGTAATTGTGAACTTAAAAAAGAAATTCGTAAATATTTCTTTTTAAGAAAGTGGAAATTGCCGGCCCCCAGGATAACCGACTGAATTTTGTTTCTATTGCCGAAACAGAAATATAGTTTTTTATGCATTCCTTTCCCTAGAGGTATTTGAGTTGTTCAGAAACATCCAGCTGCATAACCTAAGTGCACATGCACAAGCACTATAAAAGCGCCGAGGGCACCATCTTATTTTCCTCTCAATATTGTGATGGTGGTGACTCAAGAGGGGCGGTTGGGTGGGTACACGTAATGTACATTTCCGTTTAGGCAATAGAAACAAAATTCAGCCGGTCTTCCTGAATGCCGACAATTTCCAGTTTCTATATGCGGTTCGGACATATCCATTACCTGTAAATTTGTGTATTTATAGTTAGACCTCGTCAAAACTAATGGAGGGCGCCAGTCCCCAAAAGTTGCCAACTTCGCACTTTATTGTGAAAAAAAAAAAAAGAAAACTGAAATTTGGTTCTCTAAAAAGTTTCGAGATGAGGTCTTGCTCTCCCCCCCCCCCCCCAAGTGCTTGGGGGAAGGGGGGTTGACGACACGTCAGGCAGCGATGATGGGTCCCAGATAGTGCAGTCCATTGGCTTGCATGGTCATCTCTCTGAAGTAGTGGGATAGAAGACTGATGAACTTCTCCAGGATGCTGCAGCGAGGGAACAGGGATTTTGTGGAAAGTCAGTGATGTTGAGATGGGCCTTATTTCATATGTGCATGCAACTCTGACGTGTTTCCGGTGCAGGCGAGATTGATATCTTCGTAGGCATGCAGTACGACACTTGATTCAGGTGGCAATCATTCTTGCGGAGGTTTCTCTTTCTCCAAATTCTCTTTGTAAAGAAGAAAGAGTTGATTACGACCCATCCCTTTTGATGTCGAAACGCAATGTGCATAAAGGGCAGATAAAACGTTCAGGTTCATCGCCGATTATGTTCGCGAGTGATGGAATGATGATCGGTTTCGATAGTTCTCAAGGTTTTTGAGTCTTTGCACGAAAGGAAGATCTTGGAAGCAGTTAACAGCTGAGAAATTTGGGTGGAAGAAGCAAAAAGCTGGGTTGATGGATAAAGCTTGAACTTCGCTGCAACGCAGGCTGGTAGCAAGGGTCATCAGGAATACCGTTTTGCAGGTAAGGGCATTTGTGCTGCTGTTGAGGAGTGGCTCGTAAGGTAGCTTGGTTAAGGAATCCAGGACTATTGAAAGGTCCCAATCCGGGAAGGTGCGGCGAATGGTTGGCCGTTCTCTTTCTAAGGATTTGATGAGAGTTGAAATTCGGAAATCATTGAGGTGGTCTGTCTAGCCTGCCGCTTTAAAGACGGAGTTGAGGGCTGAGCGATAAATTAAGATCATAGATCCTTTGAGGGCC
>JAHWFP010168010.1:57292-78342 GCA_023313725.1 Lithobius niger | reverse complement strand
AAGTTGAGGGTGGAGTTGAGCCCCCTTTCTTTGTGACAGTTGATCTGGAGTTTCTGGTAGCCTTCTTGGATCGTCGATTGGACGTTTAGAAGTTGAGGGAACCATGCTGCTGATGGCCAGTTTGGGGCTATTAGTAAGAATATGCCTTGGGATGACTCGTTTTTCAAGAGGATCTGAGGCAGTAGCTTGAACAGAGGGAAGAGAACGTTAGAGCGTCCACTGCCCATGCTTGATCGTTCGAAATTGGGCTGATGAAGTGGGGAAGCCTGGCATTGTGCCTCGTGGTGAATAGGTTGATTATTGGAGTGCCCCATGTGTTAAAGAGAGATTCGCAAATGGTCCACTTTAGAGTCCACTCTCCGGAGGGAGGCTTGCGGCGGGAGAGGGAGTCTGCAATGACGTTCTGATTGCCGGGATGTGTATCAGTAAAATTATGGTCTTCAGTTGAATGCACAAATGAAATATCGCTGAGGTGGATGTTGTGAAGTTGACGGAATTTTATTCCACCTTCCTTTCATATGTAGGGAAAGGCTGTCGTTCAGGACGGCTTTCATTTTCAAGGCGTATATGTAGTTTTGGTCAAGGGATGTCCATGTGCCTGAGACTTCACAGTGACCGATGTGAGCTCCCCATCCTTCCAGTGTCCATGAGGCGGTTAAGATCCGGATGGGGCTCGTGAAGGGGAACCGTCTGTGAAAGTGTGCGGATGTCTGCCCATCATAGGAGAGTGTCTATCGGGAAGTTTTCGTCCGTGGATGTGAGAGATTGCTTAGTTGATGTTGACTTCTCCAAGTGTCAATGCGGTAATGGTGAAACGGCCTGGTCATCCACCTGGTGTAGGGGACAAGATTTGCCATGGAGTCCGTTTTCCCTATGAGGAGGTTGAATTCTTTGAGTGTTGTTGTCTTCCATTCTGTCTTGTGAAGGCATCACAATTGCAGATGTGAGGTTGAACGATATGCCTAGAAAGATGTATTCTTAAGCTGGACGAACTCCGATTTTTTAGGTTTATGCCGAATCCGAGTTGGTTGAAGAGGTTCGTGGTGAAGTCTGGGTTGCAGACGAGTTGGGCCGAATTTTGGTCGTTTGTAAGCCAATCGTCTACGTAAGCGCTTATTGGGATTTGGTTCTGATGAAGCCGTGCCAGAATGGGTTTGAGAATTATAACATGAATGTTCTGGGGGCTGCGTCGAGACCGAATGGAAGGCATTGGAACTCGACGACTTTGCCGTTGTCAAGAAACGAAAAAGATGGTGGATTAACGCGTAAAGTGGATGTGGAGGTACGCATCTTCTAGGTCTATTGAAATCGTCCGGCTTTAGGGATTGACGAATGGTGTCTTAGTTTCCATTTCGAAGTGGCAACTTTCCATTATTAGATTTAGAGGTTTGAGGTTGAATACGAGTCTTTCGCTGCCAGATTTCTTTGGTCGGAGGAACATTGAGCTGTAGAAACCTCGGCGGAGGGGATCTGGGCTTTCGCGAGGAGGTCTTGAACTTCGGACGAAATCGGTGAGGCGAACTTCCAGGAAGGTGGTGAAATTAGTGCTGGTTTGGTTGAAAACGTGGGTCGAAAGCCTTGGCTGATGATTGAGAGGATTTGTCTATTTGTCATCAATTTTTTCCATGCTGGTAGGAAGTGACGAAAGTCGGGAATCATTGGTCGCTACGTTGCTTACGTCTGCCATCAGGAGACGAGCAACGGCTGTGGCAGTCCGGGGTTGAGCTGCGATTATTGGGTCTGCCTCTTCCACAGTTTGAAGCTCTGCTGCAAATGGACCGGTTGTTGTTGGGGTGACTACAATTTGAGCTTGCGTCGCCGTAGTGGTTGCTGTAGTTGTTGTTTCGCAGGCGTTGCCAGTTTTTTCTGTTGGTTTAGCTGTTAGGCTTAGTTTCTTACTACCTGCAAATACTTACCTTCAGTAATTACGCTAAAATCACCATTTTATGCTTTCAACTGCTCAATTTAAAAATAAAAATCCCGATTTTTCATTTTCCTCAAAACTTCACTCCTCTCCCGCTAGGCGCGCTGCACCTCCTCTCCTGGTGGGCGCCATCTTGCGTCTCCTTCCCATCACTATTTTGAGCACTCCATCAAAGATGGTCGTGCGATGCTTTTGCTCTTAGTTTTTGACATTCAGTTAAGTTTGTGACTAGTTATAGGCAAGATTATGTCGGTGCGCGAGTCCGAGTCGAAGCTGCGTGCGATTTTAAAGGGGAATTCCAGTGGTTTATACTTATCAAATAAACCCCTAGAGCATCGTACACTGACATTAGACACATAAAAAACGGCAAACGTAGGTTTAGTATATCCAAATATCATTTTTCTAAAAGCTGTTTCTTTTGATTCGAAGAGCAGCGCCATTTTTATTGCATTTTAATTCCAGTTGTTGACAACAGACGGACGCGTATATTGCCTAACTTACGGAAGTAGGGCGAACAACTCACTCAAGAGTTCATGCGCCACGACCCTGCAGACGGATGCGAGAGACCGCGCGACAAGAACCTTCACGTTCACTTTCGCTTTCCTTCGGTTTAGCCGCTTCGCTAAAATTAAAAACATGCGAATGTGGCAATTATTCCAGACTGACAAGCAAATCTACAGCGTTTCATTTACTACCTAGTAATGCTAAAAAACGTTCCGAGTGGATAGCAAATTTAGGGTTGAACGATGCAGACTGTCAAGGAAAAACATTATACGTATGTTCGGCGCATTTTGCGGAGAACGACTATTATTATCATAAGGCTGGAGCTGGAGGAGTCAAGCGAAGATCTCTACGAGTGAATGCAATCCCCGAACTACCCCAGGTAAGATCAGTTAATATTATTTAAAGTGTTTTTAAAGCTCTTAAAGGAAAAACTAATAGCTCAACAGAAAATGACTTTGCCCTCACCCCCCTTCTTCTCCCCTTGGCGATTTTTCGATCGTTAACCATGCAGTTTAACCAAGCTAAAACTTTTCTAAATAGAACCCTGATAGAAAAACCATAACCAGTAACCCCCTCCCCCAAAAATTTTTATCACGCCTCCCCCCCCCCAACACTCGTGTCACCTTCCAGAAAATAAAATAATTAAAAAAAAACTTTGCGGGCTAAACTTGAAATAAAATGTATAAAGAGAGCTTTTATTTTTCTGTTTTATTTTATTTATATATTATTTTTTAGCAATACATGCGTCCCATTTCGCGTGTTTATGGGACTTGTTTTTTCAATAAATTGTACGGTATTGAAGCTTAGGTTACGTTCAGGTTGAATTAAATGGAATAAAAGTGCATAATGTGATTGTCTGAAAAAAAATTCTTGGCCCACTCTGTTTCAAGATGTGCCCTGGCGCCCCCCCCCCCCCCAAAAAAAACCAATTCAGTCCTGACGCCGTCACTAATAACAGAAGTGCATAAGGCCGGACAATACAGAGTTTAGTAACCAGTAAGTTATTCTTCCAAGGTTTAGCATCCACGCACTGTTTTTTTTTTCAGCCTTCGCAACAAGAAAAAAAAAAATGTTACAAAAGATAAATAAATAAATAAATAAATAAATAAATGTGTCCTCTCGTTAAAATTGTCGTTCAGGCCTGATTAAAAATGTAGTCGTCATGTGGTCAGCTGTAGCACCAGATAAACCTGTAGGTGGGAAAAACCAACACAAAAAGCAAAACCATTATTAACTAAACAACTATCACTGGCATTTCTGGATTAGGCTGGCTTGCTCCAAGGGAAGAGGGGGGGGGTAAAGGTTTTTTTTTAAGGTGGGGAGAGTCACGACAAACTTGTAGCTTTACAATTGTACAGCTTGAACCCCTCCCCCCCTCGAACCATGCTGATATCTTCTTGTTCAACTGTGGCACCATCTGCTCGGTTTGGCTCAAACAGAAATTCTTCGTCTGCCGAAATTGTACGCGGTTGTTAATACTTCTGACAGAAATTCCAATGGCGGCAGGACAAACCGGAAGGGAACGTGAACGCGGTCTCTCGCTTTCGTCTGCAGGGTCGTGGCGCATGAACTCTTGAGTGAGTTGTTCGCCCTACTTCCGTAAGTTAGGCAATATACGCGTCCGTCTGTTGTCAACAACTGGATTTAAAATGCAATAAAAATGGCGCTGCTCTTCGAATCAAAAGAAACAGCATTTAGAAAATTGATATTTGGATATACTAAACCTACGTTTGCCGTTTTTTGTGTGTCTAATGTCAGTGTACGATGCTCTAGGGGCTTATTTGATAAGTGTAAACCACTGGAATTCCCCTTTAAAGGACAATAAGTTTACATCATGTACTTGTACGAAGTTACCAAGGGATTTCCATCTGCTATGCCGTCAATGCCGTTTGTGTGATTTTACTACGAAAGTGTGCGAGTTGTGCGACCTGCATCATCCGTCTACGGTAAAATCCATCCTTCACACGTGGAAGAAGTCAGACCAACATGCTGCCCAACGTGCGAGGGAAAAAGCGAAGTTGTCGAAAGGAAATTTGGATGAAAGGCTGGCAGCTATGAGCGGCGACCCGGATTTGCCATTTGTTTTTTCCGAGGCGGTTCTGGAGGCAAACATGGCGGCGGACAAAGGAGTGGAGCCTAGCGTGGAAGATTTTGAAACGGTTAGTGATGCCCTTGTGACCCCGACTGCTGTCAACGAGGCGGGGGAGCGCTCTGTGAACGTGATCGAACATTCCGAGATTATTAGTGACGTGACTACGGAGGAAATTGTGCGGGCGGCCGCCCAACCTTCGTCCAATCTAAATCAAGATGCGGTAATTGCAACGGCGACAGCGGCGGCTAGCGCCGTGTTCGACCTTAAAGCGACTGCGCTTGAGAATAAGATGTTGTCTGGAATGGACGCCAAGTTTGGCTCGTTTATGGCAGATTTAATGCACAATTAAACCGTGGATGCAACAGCCCACCGTGAGTGAAAACTTTGGACCGACGTTACCTCACTTGTCGGATTTGGCTACGATGGGGTTGACGGTGACACACCACGGCGACGAGGGGGCGCTGCGGGAAGGAATGCCCTGTTTCGCGGCCGCGTCGCAGGCCGGAACCGCGCCGAGGCCAAAAGGGCTGTCGCCGATCGTGAACGTGTCGCCAAAACGAGTTCGTGTACAGAGCGGAGCTGGCGACAACGCAAAAACTGTCCGAGTTAATGAAAAAACCCCAGCGTCTGTCCGTAATTCACCTGTAAAGAGTGTAGGGCAGACTGTTGGGGATGGAAGCAAATGTGCGGCTGGAAAGCAAACCCCACCGTACCGTAAATCTCCCAGTAACGGAGTAGGTGATGGGAAGGGAAAATCTACCTCGGTTAGAAAAGGAAAACCGACGGGAGATAACGTGCGAAAGGCAGGCCCAGGTGATAAAGTGAAAAATAGTCGGACGACCGCACCTAAAGAGGAGACCAGCGGTCGGGTCGACACAGGTGCCAGTAATGAGGGGCAAAAACCAAAAAGTTTGGTTGGTGTAATTGACAGCGACAGTAAATACTCAAATTTAATTGACCTTACGAGTTCCTTTTTCGAAACTGTGCAGTGCGCCGGAGGGGATAATGTCGCTTTCGTGCCACCACCGCGGGTCACCGCTAGGGCGCCGCCGGTCGCCATATTGTCGCCGGGATGTCGCCATCTGTTCCGGAGGTGTCGCGGCGGTGTCTTCGTCGTCACGTGTCAGGGTGGGTTCTCATGTCAATTGCCACTCGTCTGACACACTTCCATAGTCAGGTAAGGGTACTAAAAGAAGTATCAGTGCAGTGTCGCCAAAAAAGGGCAGTGATAAGAGCTTGCAATGCAGTCAAGCTAAGAAGTATAGACGACAATCGTGTGATGACGACCATGAGAGTAACGGAGAGGAAGTCGACACTGGTTCGGGATCTATTGAGGACCCATTTGACGAAGGACCTGGTTATATCCCATGGACGACGTTTGCGGAAGCTACCCTTAAACATTTGAAGCCGACAAGGTTCTATACGGAATGCCCACCTGTAGTCGACAATCCAGACGATCCACCGCTGGACACACTGGCTAACGAGGGTGGTGTCTCAACCAAGCCTACCCACCTCCCTCAATCAGCGGTGTTGTTTCGTCAACTGCTGAACGCCGAAACCCTCACCAGAAAAGACGAGCAGCCGTTGTCTGCGGGCAAACCGGAACCACCACATGATCCGAAAAAGACTAAATTCTACTTTCGTGCCACAGGAAAGGGAGCGCCACGAAAAAGTCGATACACTACATACCCCCAAGCGGAGTACGTACACGAAATGAGCAGTCTGGAAATTGACTCCAACCTTAAGACCCCAGCTGCCATCCACACGTCATGGGCGCAGTTCGAGGAAGACGGTGTTATTTTAAGAGCCAGTGTTCGTGCAAGTTCCCAGGCAGAACTGGCTTACTCTAGCTCGACGGCAGCACTCAAAGCATTGGCGCTGGTGAATCCCGAGCTTCGGGAGAACGAAACGATACGAGAATGTATGCACATCTTAAAGCGAGCTTCGTCCTTTCATAAAGACAGTTTAAATTGGCAGAGCAGACTTTTGATGAATAATGCGTTTAGGCGCAGGGATGCGTTGCTTGAGTCAGCTAGTGGAATCTCGACGGAAGTTGCGGGTAAACTTCGCCTCTTACCCATTCACGGATCTACAGAATTATTCAATGGCAAGCTTTTGGACTTAGCCCCTGAACTAAAGGAGAAGATTAAACCTGGCTCGTCGGGTACCCCGTTTGTACGAGGATTGCCGAGAGGAAGAGGCGCATACAGGCTTCAGAGACCTATTTCACAGTGGAACACGCCATACACAGGGAAAGTCGAGGCGAAGAAGTCAGGGGAGAAGAATCGCATGCAGTCACCCTTTCAGGACCTGCCCCCCCCCCCCCCCAGGACCACGTGGAAGAGGGGCGAATGGGTTCCCACGTAGCAGAGGTTTCTCCCGAGGACGTAGTCGCAGACCCTATACCCGTCACTGACTGGTTGGTCAGGACACCCCCCCATTCACCGGCAGGTGGGGGGCAGGTTGTCCCATCACCTAGAGAACTGGCGCAAGATCACCGACGACCAGTTCATTCTCAACATTTTGGAAGAAGGCTACATCCCGCCGTTCAGGTCGATGCCAGCACCTACAGACTCTCCCCCAAGTTGGCTGGTCGAGTCTTCAAGATCCCGGAGCTGATCGAAGAAGTGAACTCCCTCATACAAAAAGGTGCTCTGATCCCTGCGCCTCCAACACCAGGGTACTGGAGCCCAGCACGTGTGATACCAACGAAAGGAGGGGGATCAAGGGTTATATTCAATCTTCGGAAACTGAACCAGTTCCTGTCAGTCGACCATTTCCAGATGGAATCGATAGACACTATCAGGGAGGCTTTAAGACCAAGGGAGTTCACGGCTTCGATAGACCTTCAAGATGCTTACCTCCACGTGCCTCTTCACCCGTCCATCCAACAATTTTTTCGGCTGGTAGCAGGGAATCAGTCGTTCCAGTTTACAACTTTGCCGTTCGGGTTGGCCACAGCCCCGTATGTATTTACCCGGATGATGAAGCCCGTGTTGGCACACCTTCACTTACACCAGATAAAGATTCATGCCTATCTGGACGACTGGCTGATGAGGAACGCGTCCAGAGAACTCCTGATCCTGCACCTGAGCATGTGCACCTCCCTGTTCGCTCACTTGGGATTAGGGGTGAACCTGAAGAAGTCACGACTCGCCCCAGCGACAAATTTTACGTTCCTGGGCGCAACGTTCGACACTATTCTCCTCAACGTAAAACCGTCCCAAGACAGGATACTGAAAACTGGATCGTTCGTAACATCCTTCTGCAAAAAGGAGACGGCGACAGCAAAGGAATTGGCATCTATTATCGGGTTGATCGACTCCTGCGCAAGACTGGTACCCTTAGGTCAGTGGAGGGCAAAGCCCCTCCACTGGTTCAGAAAGACAACGTGGATCACAAGGAACAGCTGGTCGGATGTTCTACCTCTAAAAGAGCTCCCTATCAAGTCCCTGATGTGGTGGGCGTGTCAACAGAACCTCAATTCGGGGGTTCCTATTCACGAGCCTGTCCCGAAGAGCCTTCTTTTCACGGATGCTTCAAAGACGGGTTGGGGAGCCCACCACGAGGGAGAAACGGCATCAGGAAGTTGGAGTCAACTGGAAACAACCCTTCACATCAATGTGTTAGAATTACGTGCAGTACACTATGCCATTCTGTCCTGGAAAGAGTCCCTACGGAACCAGATTGTAGGTATTATGAGCGACAATGCTACGGCTGTTGCCTATGTGAGGAAAGGAGGAGGGACACACTCGGCTTCACTCATGGAAGAAACAACAAGGATTTTCGAAACCTGCCTGGCGTACAACATCGTACTGGTTCCTCGCCACATCGCGGGGAACCTGAACGTATGGGCGGACGAGTTGTCCAGGGGTGCCCGAGCGCCGTCGACCGAGTGGAAACTAGAGCCGGCAATTTGCAAGACGCTGTTTCACCTTTGGGGTCAACCCAACATCGACCCGTTTGCAACAAGACTCAACTCCCAGCTTCCTTGCTTCGTATCCCCGTTCCCGGAAGAGAGGGCGTGGGCGACGGATGCACTTTCCATCAGCTGGGAAGGGATGAACGCCTACCTGTTCCCCCCCTTCAAGCTGCTACAGAAAGTAGTGAACAAGTTGCAAGATTCGAGAGGACGATTCATTCTCATTGCTCCATGGTGGCCAGCGGCTCCGTGGTTTACGGAACTCATGGAGATTCGGTAGGAAGAACCGATCCCCCTCCCAGGATCACAAACCCTCCTCACTCAACACCAGGGAAGGACAGTCCATCAAAACCCCACTATTCTTCATCTTCACGGGTGGAGACTTTGAGGACCAACTTGGAAAATAGGGGTTTCAAGAAGGACGTTTCGGGTAGACTTGTAGGATGTATTCGAGATTCGTCACAGCGAGCCTACAATGCGAAATGGAAGAAGTGGTTCGTTTGGTGCGGGGAAAACAACTGCGATCCTTGTAACCCATCGGTGATCAAGTTAACTTCGTTTTTCGAGGAGCTTTTCAAGCAAGGACTGTCACCGAGTGCGATCAAAGGTTACCGATCTTCTATTAATTCTGTATTATCGTGTGTAGGAGAATTCGAGACTATTCAAGAGGGTGTCCTCACTAAACTCATGGCGGCATTCGATAACAAGCGACCAAAGACAATGCGTCTTTTCCTCACTTGGAACCTACCATTGGTCCTCCAAAGCTTGATGGAACCACCTTACGAGCCGGCGAAGAAATCATCCTTACTTTTCCTCACGCAAAAGACTGTTTTTCTAGTAGCACTTGCGTCGGCTGCACGGCAAAGTGAGATGGCTGCTTTCTCCAGGGACGGCGGTCACATTCGTTTTGCAAGAGGGTGGACGGAAGTGACTTTGACGTTCCCCGCACACTTCAGGGCTAAGAACTGTAAAGCAAGTGTCAAGCCGACACCAGTAACCATTAAGGCTCTAGGAAAACTGGTGCACCCCAGGGATGAGGAAAGACTTCAATGCCCTGTACGGGCCCTGAGGTTTTATATCGATAAGACTGCATCGGCATCCGAAGGCACCACGGGAGGAAACCTTACAACCCCTACTCCTCTGTTCCTCGACGTCGACAGCAAGACAGGACAAGCGTTGAACACCGGGGTCTCACCACTTAAGATGGGCAAGTGGATTTGTGCTGTGATAAAGAGGGCGTATGAGAACGGGACGGATCATCCCGATATACCACCAGACGTAAGAGCCCACGAGCTACGTGCTTTAGCGGCGTCATGGGCCTACGGATGCGGGACGCCCCTTAATGAAGTGGTAGCCGCATGTTCTTGGAGACACCAAAATACATTCATTTGCCACTATCTTCGGGACACTTGTGGGGAGACTGGAAAAGAAATCGTCAAGGGTCATGTGGTGGCGGGTCAGACGTTCTGAGTAAAAAGTGATAGAACATTCTGACCACATTTTGACGAGAGCAGTCGAGTGAGAGGTTGTTGATAGGAACATTCTGGAGAGATCAACACCACCCATTCTGGCAGAAAAATGTTCATGGAAGGACAGCAGAGAGTGGACATTTCGGAACGACCCACCTGCCAGGACAGAGGTTGCCAGACGGGGACATTGCAAAGTACTGGTAACGCATACTGGAGATGCAAAGAACAGAAAGAGACCATAGTCATAAGGTGGGTAATCTTTCTTGTTACAATCAGTATGTTAAGTTATGTATGCATTGTGTGTTGGTACTACTCCAGGGTTCAGTGGGAAGAAAACCCCACCACCTGAATGACGAATTCAGCGTAATTACTGAAGGTAAGTATTTGCAGGTAGTAAGAAACGATAATTTTAACAAGTAAAATTAGTTTTTACTAGCCTAAATACTTACCTTCAGTAAGAACCCACCCGCCTCCCCGCTATCACTGAGCCGGAAAGTTCAAATAGTGATGGGAAGGAGACGCAAGATGGCGCCCACCAGGACAGGAGGTGCAGCGCGCCTAGCGGGAGAGGAGTGAAGTTTTGAGGAAAATGAAAAATCGGGATTTTTATTTTTAAATTGAGCAGTTGAAAGCATAAAATGGTGATTTTAGCGTAATTACTGAAGGTAAGTATTTAGGCTAGTAAAAACTAATTTTACTTGTTAAAATTATCGTATTTTGACTTTTATAAAAGGATTTGGACTGTTGCTTAGGCTTATTTTCTTACGGCTTGTGTGAAATGTCTGTGTGGTGCGAGTTTTGGGATGAGTACACAAAAGAGGGTGTCCGATTCATGCATATGCCGGTTACATAACTCATGGCGTGTGGAGGCGTTAAGATTCGATGCTGAGTTTAGTAACGGAAAAGAAGTGAAGAGTTAAAAAAGAACTTTGTTAGCCAGTTGAACGAATGGCAGGTGGCAAAAAACACTTTCTTAAAGTAGAGACGTTTAGCTTCTCGGCGACTGGATTTGGACAAAAGTTTCTACATAAGACGTTGATGGCAGTGTTGAGTAAATCGTCTTGTAATGCGGCACAGGCCGAGACGAAGGTTCTTGTTATTATCTCTAAGAACAGATAATGGGACTTCGACTTTCTTCGAGATTTGTGGGGCAGTTACAAAGTCCATTTTAGCTTCGGAGGTTAAGAATTCTGATTGTGGGTAGGTTTTGAAGTGCTCGGTGGAGCCATCGCTGAAAGGCTAAAAAAAACTATTCTTCACGTCCTACTCGAGGTGGTGTAGGCTCTTTATCCAATGTGTTCCGCAGAAGTGTGGTAGACTGCCCCAAGGCAGCACACTGTTTAAGATTACGATCATGTAAGCCGAACCCGAAAGTGGTACTTGACTGGCTCGGAGTCGAAAGTCGAGGGCTTATAAAGGAAGAAGACGGGGATGACATCTTTAACGGTTTTGAGGATTTCAGAGTGAGGAATTCCTGAGGTTTTTTCGACACCCTGAATACTGCCATCGAAGTGTGCGTGGCGAGAATCATCGGCTAGGCTTCGATCGTCAGTTGAGTGACTGGACGATAGGGCAGAACTGTGGCGATTAGAGTTGAGTGCTGACGCCGTGCCCAGCTCGCAGTTAAAAAGTCCGGGGTAGAAGGACAAGATGTCGAGAAAGTGTCACTGCTTGAGCGTCGTGAAGACGGGAAGGAGGAGTGGACGGCCGACAAAAGACGAGGTTAATGGGCGAGTACTCGGTCTGAGATGAGCTACGGCGTTGTTTCGAGCTTGACGAAAGAGAAGAAGTTAACCATTCCGTTGTGTACGGTTTGCTGTGGGATGAAGCGGGTGGCTCAGGCCTTAAAGTGCGCTGCTTGTATTTAAAGCCGCGAATGGCTCTGTCCATCAGAGCATGGACTCCCTCAATGAAAGGGACCGAGTGGCCGGAGGTGAGAGCTGAGAAAATGGCGCGAAAGAAGAGCCAGAGGAGGGCTGTGTGACCGCCGGGAAGATCGGGACGACGGGTCTAATGCAAGTCAACAGAAGAATGTGAAAGCCGAGGGCTGGCATGTGAGGGCTTGTTCCTGGATTTCGACTTCTTGTGTTCGCGTGACGGAATGGATGGAGTCAGTGGGTCCAGCAAAAGAGGTGATAGCAGCGGGAAATACAATCGAGAAGGCAGCCCTGGAGGAGATGCTGGCGGTGAGGGCGACGGGCAGACGCCAACATCAGGGTCCGGAGGCGGAGGGCTGGCCGGCGAAAGGACGATCCTTTGAAGTGCCTTTGGATATTGCCATCGGAGACAAAAGAGGCTTCGGCTGGAGATGGAGCTTCAGCCGCACCCTCAGCGCTTTTATAGAGGAGTGTGCTCACACATTCGCACTTGGGTTACGCAGCTGGAAGTTTCTGAACAACTCAGAAACCGCTACGGAAACGCAGCATTCTGGAAAGAAATGCATAAATTTGCGGGTAATGGATAATTCCGAACCGCATATAGAAAAATTCTTGGGCATTTATTGTCCATTTAATAATTTGCATCATGGATCATATCGAAGAAAAGACACATCTATCGCATAAAAATTTCGTCCTTGTTTATAATGAAACCCAAGGAGCTTGTGTTTTTGTTACATAAAGGAGTGACACAGCTCTGGGTGAAGGAAGAGAATAGAAATTATTTATATGAACAGAATATTTTGTTGTATCAAATTTTGTAATGCACAAACAAAGCAATTTTCACATGCTATAGTGACTTAGGTAATTTGCAACGCGAGTAAAAAATATTCGTTTCGGAAAGCAACAACAATGCATACACTTATTTATTCCAGTTTTCTTAAACTTATGAATCATAATCCAATTATAAAATACTGGCCTTAATAATTTCACATGGGAGTATTCGATGAGGAGAGACATTTAAGTTACCATTCTTGAAGGAGCACGGGAAATTACATTGTTGCCACACCAAATGGATTTTTATATCCTTATAGCTCTGGTTGCCTGCCTAACCGTTGCATCCGGTTAATATGCAAATTGTACAACAATCCGTTAATCTGGTAATAGTGCGGGTTGTCGCCTTCCGTAAGTTCGGGACAATACACATACCCATCTGGAACATTTGCCGCAACCTGGTACGAGTTATGCACAGTTTGGATTGGGCAACCATTCACCGTTTGAGGTAACGGCATAGTTACAAATGAACCACTGGCTACTGCAACCATGGCACCGTCTATAAGTCGAACAGAAGCAATGTTCGAGTCCAACCCTGCCACTGATGTGCCAGGAATTAGCCCTGCTGCATACGCATCAGCAACACACTTGACCCCATTGTGGTTTTCACGACACAACTGAAATAGGAAAACAAAAATTAACGAAATAAGCAAGGCATTCAGTTACTCTTTTAGCTACGACTTGCATTTAACATATAGTAAACGCTTACGTAGGAACCGTTATTGTAGAAACAAACTTCAATCTGACTTTGAAAAACTGAGTCCTATTTTTTAAAATTTTTGAAAAAGAACTTGCTGTAAGGCCAATAAAAATAAATACATTGGCTTTCATAAGTGTACAAACCAAAAGTCAATTGGGTGGGCGGCTTTTTATTTTCATTATCTCTGAAAATTTGATGAGGTGCGGCCTTTTTTTTTTCGTGGTGGAGGGAAGATTTATAATTTCAAGATTTTTGAAAAGAAAATTCATTCTTTTAACAGGTTTTCTTACTTTATTAGGACGTCTAGCTCATAAACTTACTTAAGGTTGAGCGATTTTACTATAAGAATGTCGTAACTTATGAATGCACTTAAGGCTGGGTGATTTTACGTTATTTTTGTGTTGCATTTTGTTTCTGCTAATATTGTTATCATCAGCATTACGTAACATAACAGGTGCATTCACGGGCATGCTACTTGTGCACGCTGTTACAGTGTAGTGCTCCTTGGCCACGTGGTGATGCGCATGTTTGTCGCCAATGAATGCAGCTGAACAATGGCATCACAACAGCAAGGAGGTGCGAGTAGAGAGATAGTCCCTGTTCGGGTACCATTTATTTGTGAGAAGTCTCTCTCATTCATTCACTCCACACAAATGTCTTTCTGCCGCGTCCATTTGCCTCACTCATCTTCCTTCTCGCACTTGCACCACCTTGCTTATTTGACGCTATTGTTCAACTACATTCATTGGTGCCAAACGTGCGTCACTATGTGATCAAGGGCGAGCAGTGTGCATTAACTGTAACGGCATGCCCGGGGTGCATCGGTTACAGTTACCAAACTGTGCATCATCTGAACGATAATATCGCAACTATTGCTACTATAAAACTGATTGGGTGTAGCTGTTTTAACAACCTACTTGTTGTATAATGGAAAATTAACAAAACAGATAGTTACCGAAAAGCCAAGAACTTTGTTCTCGACAAACTGCTGTGCTAAAAAATAAGCCGCCTTTTCTCAGCAAAAAAAATAATAATAATAATACAGTAGTAACGAATTATATTTTTTAAAGATGAGAAGCTTTCTGTACGTTTGATGTGGTGGAGCAGTAATAAAACAGCTTGCTTTTGCCCCAAAAACTTGTGATAATAACATTGCGGTATCAAGATATGTTGTGCTATTTCTCCTCCATATCTTAAATGCATGCATAAACACTCATTTAAGTTAGAAATGCAAATGCCACTGATTTCGCCACAAGTACCTAACTAAGTCTTTACACACACGCACACAAAAAAACTTACTTCATTGCAATTTTCATCTGCTGGCCCTTCCTGGGACAAAATTCCCGATCTGCAACAAAAGAGAAGATTGAAAAACCACCAAGCACAAAATGTTGGAGATGGAATGAACTAGTTTGGACAAAAAAGCCCAATTTTACCTGGGGGAAGGTCAAAATTGGTTTCTATTGCCTAACAGAAAATTTATACTACCTGTAAATTTGATTGCATTCAGGTCCTGGATGCTCCTTATCAGTCTTGAGGTTTTTCGCTCTCTAGATCCGGCCAGTGCGCAACCCCACTGCGCATGCATTACCATGCGCAGCCTTCCTATAAAAGTAGATGGCGCAGCCAAACAGCCATCTTTCTCTCGATATGTCAACCATGATGGTGGCTGAAGAGGGGAGGTAGGGTGGTATTTACATGTAGTATACATTTTCTGTTAAGCAATAGAAACCAATCATGACGGGTTACCCCAGGTTGCCGACTGGCTCCAGCAAAAAGGTTACCAAACCGTCACACTTTGCGGAATTTGAACAGAAACCGGAATGGAACGATCGATGTGGAAGTTCGGGGAAAGATGAGGGTATTGCTTCTGTCTTCGTTTCTGTTATTTAATGCTTAAGGGAGTAGGACTGTACGTCTGGCTAAAGGCAGTGGGTTCACCAGACAGTGCAGCCTATGGCTTGCCCTGACATATCCAAGAAAATGTTAATTGGGAGGATAGTCAGGCTTCTTCTGAAGGAGGCATCCAGTGAGTGATGTGGTTGTGGAGTGCCCATGAGGTTGTGGATGATCATGTTGATCCAACATGTGAATGTTTGGTCACGTCAGTTCGTTCAGGAACGGTGGAGAGAGGAACTTGACAATTGTTTGTTTGTTCAATTGACGGTAAGGTGTTTGGTTCAAACAAATCAAGTGTTCTTTGAAGGTTTTGTTGCTCTAAAGGTTCAGAGTTCAGGATGATGATAGTCTTCGAGGTTAATGGAGGGTCGTCGTGTCATGACTCTGAGTCAAGACGGGATTCTGGCAGAGAATGAAGTTGTCTGGTGCGTAAGGGGGGGGGGGGTTACTACACATTTGGTTCGTGAGAGGAGGTTGTACAGATGGTGTAGCCCATAACCTTGCCTTGACGTATCCATGCATGTGTTAGTTGAGAGGACAGTCTGACTTCTTCTTGATGTGACTGGGGCATTCAGTGATGGAGACTGGTTGTGGAGTGCTTTTGGACATGTCGGTTCCCTGGAGAACGGCTGTGGAAGGTAGGTTTGGGACGTGACAACCGTCGGTTTGTTCAGTTGATGGTTAGTCGTTGGTACTAGCCAAGAGATCATTGCAGCAGGTCTGTCGTCAGTGGGGTTTGAGAATTCTGAATGGTTATAAGACTGTGAAAACAAGATGATTCTGAGGTCCATGTGGTGAAGAGGGATCCAGATCATGTGGCCTGTTTCATGTCTTGACGTGTTCCTGAAGAGGTGGAAGGAGGGCCTGAAAGACTTTGACAAGGTGCGACGCATGGTTTTGGGTCTATCTGAGAGGTTGATGGTGATTGGAATCTTGAGATGTGTCAGTGTCATTGTCGGGAGGATTCCGCGGGTGTGGATGAAAGTGTGTCATTCACAATTTGAATGCCGGCTTTCAAGAACAAGAGGATGGTGTGGCTCGCTGAGATGGGTGGTGAAACTGTCGAACAGGTCAGTGACTGGTGTTGGCAATTGGACGTGATAGCGACGTTAGTCCTGTAGATGAAGGTGACATGTCAGGTGGATGGGTGGGTGAACCAAGATTATGGACCTTGTGACGATGACGGTTTGAAAGAGACCGGAAGCAGATCATGCTGTTGGTTCAGATTTTGGGGGGTTATGTGTTTGTTGGAAGGTTCTGAGGCCTTTTTCCGGATGTTGAGCATGTTCCCAAGAAGAGCAGTGAGCCAATCGATTCAGTGTTTCGTGACGAAAATGCTGGAGGCAATTGTTGTTGGATGTCGACTGCCTGGAGGTTCGAATGAAATTGACGGAGCAGTGAGGGAATATGCGGATAGAAAAGGTGAAGCTTCATGCGGTGAGCAGAGGTTGGACCCGAATTGACCGGGTTGATTTCGTTCAGTGGAGGAGTGACCGTTGTTGCTTAAAGTGAGATACGGAGATTCCTGATGAAATTTTCATATGGAGAGAAAGATCTTCCTTCGAATGATTAACTTCGACTGGGATGTAGCCGGTTGGTTGGAAGTTCTACTTGGATTGTTGTCGGGATTAAGAGTTGTTGTGATGCAAGGATGACGTGAACTTGAGGGTGCAGCAGCTGAGGCGAGTTCACAATGAAGGAACACACGGGGTGAGGATTTTCATAGACGAGAAATCACTCCCTAAATGATGGACATTGTTGGAGAAAGGTCTTTAGTCATGCGATCGATTTCCATTAGACGAGGAATGATGACGAGGGCTGAGATCATGTTCTGGGCGAAGGATCTTCTTACGGGAGAAGGGTCCTCGACCGAGAGAGAGATCTTCTCAGTTATGGATTTCAATGGCGGGTCAATCTTCCTACTTTTATAGGAGGGCTGCGCATGGTGACGCATGCGCAGTGGGGTTGCGCACTGGCCGGAGCTAGAGAGCGAAAAACCTCAAGACCGATAAGGAGCATCCAGGAACTGAATGCAATCAAATTTACATGTAGTAGAAATTTCCGTAAACGGCAAGTAGAAAGAACACGAACAAGAAGTTTTAAAGTTAACTGAATCAAACCACAATTGTACAGTTTTCCAAGGATACGAGGAAAGCTTCAAAGTTAAAGGAGTGCAAAGTAAATTGTTTGGTTTTACAGGTAGAGCCATAAATGTAAGCGACAGGCAACCAGGCATTTTAATTAATCTTTAATGTAGTCAACTGAACAGTATTTTTTTTAAATGTAAACCCCAAAGCCTAAAAATGATAGTCGATATTTCCTAATATTTCTTTATACCACGGCTGTGATATCACACTAACTCAACGCCATGCTAAATTTCTGTAGGTTAAATCCCGTTAACCGTGAGTGGAAGTGTGCGTCATCGCAAAAAGTGTGGGTTATCAAGTTACCCCACACTTTTGACACTTCCGGATCACGCGACCGGGAACGCACACACCAACATCCAAATACAGCGTGCAAAAAAAGTAACGCAATAAAAACGTACAAAAGAATCACTTAACTTGAAATCCTATCCATGCTAACTCTCACATGTCTGGCCCATACCTGAGCTTATTCACTCCGCCTAACTCCCAACCACCCCTTCCCTCCTCAAACTAAAATGGAATGACCTTCATTCATACCGATACCCTTTTACCGTATTTTTTAAACAATTCTCAAACTACAAACGCACAAAACAAATTACATACCTTGCCAGAATGTCCCAGCACAATCATTCTATCCCTGCTACCTCTTATCGAAGTTTTCTCACTCGAACAGCTTCAAAAACACGAGCGAGTTTACAGAGTGAAATATGGCCAAAGGACGCATGTCCCTTTCCCACCCACTCCCCTTCCCTCCACAAAGTTGATCCAAAGGACTAGTCATCTACCACCCACTCCCCCCTCCACAAACCAAAATGAAATGACCTTCATTCATACCGACACCCTATTACCGTAAATCGCGTATTAAACGCCCATGGGCTTATGAAGTTAATTTAGCAAAATAGGGGGGTGGGCTTTAAATCGAGCATTATCAATTTTCTAACCTTTCTGGACATCTATTACACAAAATTCGAAGCTTTTGAACGATCTCTGAAAGACCAATTTTTACATCCTTTTAATTGCTGTGAAGAAGGGAGGCTTAGGTGAAAGATGCCCAGGCGTTGTGCAGGTGCTAGGAGCTAAAGGAAGAGTACACTATTACTACAGGGAGGGAGAAAGGGCCAGTAAACATAGCAAGCAGTACTATCTTTATTTACATCATATAACTTTAGGTAATTTTTCATAGACAATTTAAGGGGTGGGCTTTAACTCCACTATTTCTTGATTTTGACTTTACAGCATTTCAGGGGGTGGGCTTTAGCTTCAACTGGGCTTTTAATACACGATTTACGGTACTGTATTTTTTTTAACAATTCTCAAAACTACAAACACACAAAATGAATTAGGCTACATACCTTGCCAGAAATGTCCCAGCACAATGTCATTCTATCTCTTCGAGCAAATATTGAAGCTTTTTCACTTGAACAGCTTCAACAGGGTTCCCGCCAAATTACTGAAATCAATTTCCCTGAGTTTTCTAGGTTGTCCAGAGTACATGAAGTCATTTTCCAGGCTCTTTGCCATAATTTTAGGAAGGAATTTTTTTTTCATACATTTTACCCGTTAAAAAGGCTGAAACTTTTAAATAGGAAATACATTATTTAAAATCTTAATATTTTCCCCCGAGTTTTCCAGGTTTATTGTAAAAAATCAGAGAATTCCCCGAGTTCTCCCTGCATTTTAAACGTGAATTCCCCGAGTTTCCTAGGTTTTCCAGGTTGGTGGGAACCCTGTTCAAAAAGCGAGCTTATATGGGGAAATCTGGCCAGAGACGCATGTCTCCTTCCCACCCACTCCCACCACCCTCCACAAAGTTGACCCAAAGGACTCATCTGTCTGCCACCCACTCCCCCCTCCATAAACTAAAATGGAATAACCTTCATTCATGCAACATACTGATTGATTACTGTATTTCTTGAAGCAATTTTCACAAAACAAACACAAAAATTAAATAAGAGTTAGCGTGACGTCCCAACCGTGGTATAAATCATTCATTAGTTAAAATCGAGCGGTTATCGATTTTTAACCCACGGCTGCGATTATTGTCCCGGCTTTTGTATGCAAATAAGTCTCGGGCTCCGCCCTCGATCTATTTTCATACTCGAGCCAGGCCAATAATCGCAGCTGTGGGTTAATAATCAATAACCGCTCGATTTTAACCAATAACTATTACTATTAACTATTATGCAGAGTACAAATTACATGCTACTGCTTTAACACATTTTTTTTTCGGTTCAAAATAATATCAGTTTGCATTATTTGCCAATGAAACTTTGACAAACACGTGAACCTAACATGCTGGGATTAAATTCACTGCAAAAATACTGACAGGCAATGATCCCCTAACCATCCCCTCCCCCCATCGAAACGTGTACCATGCAAAAAAACGTAAACCACACACTACCAACAAGAGAGAATTCCGCAATAATTTTTTTTTGACTACGTAATTGTTAAACCGTCTTACCGTATGTGCAAATTGTTCATTCGCTTAGATATGGGAGCAAACTCGCAGAGATCATCACTGCATGGTCTTGGACGTTTTCTACTGCAAAGAGCAATAAACATTACGGTTGGGCAATTAATCACATGTCGCACTGCAATTAAATCGCAAACTGTGGTAAAAGTAATTTACAGTTAATACAGCCACTGACAATTTATTTTGTGTCGGTTCAGTTCCCATTGTCTACAATTTTTTATTTTTTTATTTTACCAGTAAGGTACATTTGTTTACCGACTGCTGCACGAGATTGTATTTTTTTATTGCAAGTATTAGCATATAAATCAAACAAATTAGATTAAAGACTACAGGAATAAAACAAAATTAAGAAGTAAGAGTGTAAATCACTAAGAGAATGACTAGGAGCGCTTCGAAGATGGCCCTTTTTGCCTTTAGGATATGATGCACCTTGCTTGCACAGCGGTCAAGCAAACCCAAACATGGTGACAATTCCATAGTTGGAGATGCACGCAAATAAACAGCTCCCTCCCTACCTACCTACCTTTCTGTTGCAATCGTAGTGAAAGGGTGTGGATACCAAGAGTGAGATAGGTGGTTTGGGGCCCCCAAACCACCTATCTCACTCTCGGCGATACCTAGCGTATGCAGTTTCATTTTACATTATTCTTGAACATGGCCAATTAAAAAATAGTGCCTTAACAGCAGAGCGAAGCATTAACTAACATTGCTATAAGCATTTTACTATGACAAGGGGTGTATCCAGCTCAGCACCAGTGGTATAACTTAGTTGGTGTGGGCCCCAGTGCAAGAAATTAGAGTGCCCCCCCCCCCTCCCCCGCGCACACACACAAAAATGTATATACCTAATAGCAGTCAACCCATCTAAGGACGGCATGTGCTTGGTAAATGGTGTGTCCCCCCCCCCTCCACCACCATTACCCCGTCTCATTAGGCTTCTTAGCATTAAGCGCAAATGATTTAATGGACCATGCGGTCAGGAGGAAAGGAAAGAAGGAAGGAGGAGAGAAAGCTGTAAGGGAGCTGCAGCAATCTCGCTGCTGATGTAATAGAAACAAAGTGGCAACCCGTGGATACAAGCAACAATAACTGTAAAGCTGTAAAATTGATTTTTGTTTCGATTATCTTCGCTTTCTCTTCCCTTTGCTTTCGTTTTTTTTTTTAATTAGTGTGTGGGGGGGGGGGGGGGGGGGGGGGGGGGGGGGGGGGGGGGGG
>JAHWFP010168010.1:45345-57192 GCA_023313725.1 Lithobius niger | reverse complement strand
CCCCCCCCCCCCTCCTAGTTACAAAAAAAAATGGTATTCTTTTCAATAGATTTTAAACAAAGTTTTAAAAATGTCAAGATGCATACTCTGGAACGTAGCAGACGACATTTACTTACGGACGAAACATACCGAAGATCCAGAAAGACAAGAAATTTTCAACTCTTGGCGAATTTTATTTAGATAGTCAGTTCTGCTGTGGATGGAAAAACCTAGCCGACTATCTTCTTCAGCCTCGCAATAAAAACTCCAAACACTACCCTTATTTACAGTTCATTAGCTTGCAAAGTTTTACTTAAAGTAATTAAGTTAATGAAATGGAAGAGAAAAGTGTAGTGTAGATTGTACAAATGCTTTTTATAAAGTAAACAAATTACGCTCATGCTCAAAAATGTCAATACTCACCACATCAGTATTGCGAATTTTTGATAGGCATTATCCGCAAAATAAACATTTTCAGTCCTTGTATTTTCGTCAGGCAGCAAGAAACGTGTGCTGCCTGACGAAGATAGGGGGACTGAAAATATTTATTTTTCGGATAACGCCTATCGAAAATTCGCAATACTGGTGTGATGAGTATTGACATTTTTTTGAGTGTGAGTGTCATTTGTTTACTTTATATTTCTATCACTCAAAGTAGAATGGTCAAATTCTTTGCCACAAATGTTTTGTTATTTAAAAAACATTCATTTTAACACCTTCTACAAATGCCTTGTAAGAATTGCCTTACACTTCTTCCCTACGCAAATAACACAAATGAAGGGCGGCATCTCCTCATATCGATTTCTCACTATTTCGAAATCTCAAACCAATAAGACACGACACGACAAGAGCTAAACGAGGGTTGACCTTGGTGGGGCATTGTCGGAAACGAAATTTAGGCTAACAAATGCGACTTGCAAGACACTGAGTTTGTATGTAACATGGGTACCACAAAAATAATGACCCAGAGCAGTTAAGTAGGCTATGGATAGTGCAAAAATGTTTGTGTAACAGCTAGTGAGCAGATAAATGCAGATTTAAAGGCTTAAAGATCGAATCCCGATTCCTCTCCGATCTCCAGCTCGTTATGCTAGAATTACCTTAATCAATCCATTGAACAACTTTTTTCCATCTGAATTTTGGGGCAAAGGCTTTGTGAGAAATGATTGAAAACTGCACTGTTTGCACCAGATCACTGCATTCGTCTCTTTGTGCTAGAGTGCAGCCAAAAAGTCTCAAGCTTAAATATTATCTTTACTCACTGCACCTGTGGCAGAATCAGAGCGACGGTTGACACCACGTCGCAGTATGGCTGGCTGTGTTGCAGTACGATTTATCCTACATGTTTTTTCTTTCATGGTCTTCTTTTTGCAATAAGCTCGCCAAAAATTGACCGATTTTGACAATCAAATACACCATTTGAATAGTTTTTTCGAGAGCTTTTGAATGGCGCTATTCTTAGGATGATAACTTGGGTCGTTCTAAAGTTGTTTAGCAAAAAAACAACTGACACAGGGTCTCGAAAAAAGTTCTTGCAAAAAACTTGTTCATGAACCCAAATTGGTCTAATTGAACATTTTGTACAATGCAAAATTTCACTTCACCCCCAATCTGCAGACCACAGACATCCTCTCTCTTCTCGTAGACTGGCTGATTGCACTTCAATCAGGCCTCAGAGCCGATTGGATTAAACCATCGTGCGTGTGTATTCTATACGGCTGGGCCGGTCAGTTTTTTGTTCACCCAAGCCGATCTTAGGCCGATCACTAAACGAACCTGGCTGATACCAAATTCAATACAAGCAAGGGCATACTGGCCATACAGGAAAACGGAATGTTTCCCGTGGGGTCTATGCTCCGAGGACCTGCCGGGGGGGTCTACTGGTGTCTACGAAATGCTACAAAAGAGGGGCCTACATTAACCATTTCTCGAGCCTAAATGGCCCTTGCAGTATGACCCTGGATTAGGGATGGGTCGGTAACCGAAACCGAATTTTTAGGTTTTTATTGAAAACCGAAACCGATTCGGATTTTGTGTCGGTTTTTCGTACGGGATTTGAAATAACAAAAATTGATTTGTTTTTTTTTAAATAATTATCATTTTCTACGTATAAATGACAAGCTCCTAGTCATTAAAAAGAAAATAGTAAGGAAAATGGTGCCCTATGGCGTACGACACTGCTGAAAGTGAAAGCAGGAATGAGTTAGAAGCTCGTAATACTCAGGGAGTCTAGGTTTCTGCTGCGGCAAAATAAAAATTCCGCGGACGTATTGCTCGTTTTCTGCGAAGTTCCATACGGCTTAATTTTCTTATTTTCTGCAACAAATAACATAAATTCTAAGATTAAACGTGTTGATTAGGCGCTTCTTTGTATGTTTTTGTCATGCATGCTTTGGGAAAAAGTCGGAGTATACGATAAACAGAAGTATTTTAGCTACGGATGTGGATTATTATCCTAAATCTGCGTCATTCTGCGAAAGTTGAGGAAATCTGCGAAACTTTCATTTTTCTGCGAAAAATCGCAGAATCGCAGAAATCTAGACTCTCTGGTAATACTGTACTACTGTTACAAGAAGAAAAAAACTAGAAATAGCTATTGGGGTGAATGGTGGCAAAAACCGATACCGAAATCGCGATTTTGTGGGCATGAAAACCGAAACTGGAACCGAAGTCAAAAAAATGAAACCGATCCATCCCTACCCTGGATACAAGCCTAGATTACAACAGCATCACAGATGTTGCTTTCCAAAATCACCAATCTAAAGCCATCAAAACCTATCAAAGATGGAAACAGTTTTGGCGTGACACGTCTCAAGTGTTACTTGTTGTTACGTCAGACTTTCAGACCTTCCAAAACTACAACAAACTCGATGGAGAGTAAAGTGATGTCGCAATCAATCCAAATGAAGGACTTTTAAGGGATTGTGGGACACATAGGCAACAACAGTCCGAAGTGGTGGATGTTTACAGAGTGAGCACCAGTCTGCTCATTGTTCACTGTTTATTGGATGTACCAATCTGTCTCCAACAGTTGTGTACGTTATTTCAATTTTTTTTTCCTATTCTGGAGGTTTGACCTGCTAGAAGTGATAACAGCCATAGTTTCACACATGCAGCAACGCGTTCGGTTGGCATTTTCTTACACAAGTTTCAAATTTGACTGGATTAATTTGAAATTAATTTACATGACAGATCACTAGTCATTTTACCAGGATTTTTTGGGCATCAGGCGCTAATTATTTGACACGGTCGGGCCAGGTAGCTCACAATGAACCACATACAAACGTTTTCCTCACGTTATTTACCTACATCGAACAATATTTGCCTTTCCTTCAACACTCATTTGATTCTGCCATCTATTCTGCCTTCGCCTTAGCAATACCAGACCAAGACCACTCAGCTTTATGCCTGTAAATTCATCTGCCAAAACAACTGTGGCGGTGTGCAGGGATTACATAGGCATGCTAACACCTTGGACTAAAAACTCACTTAGAGATGGATGATTCACGTACGGCTACCTGTAAGCTCGAGTGTGTTCTGTCCTACTGCAGCTGCGAAAGCAGCGCCACCACGAAATCCGTCAGTGGCGCGTCACCTTAGACCGCCTCACTCTTGTCATGCGAGTGATGTGAGTTAAACGGGAAAACCGGGAAAAACCTTCGGAAATAGTTTCGATGATGCAAGGTTGCGCTGCCAGTCTCCTAACAGTATCGGGGGCACGGGCTGTGTATGGCGGTGAAGGTAGGTGACTCATCCATATCGAAGAGATTTGTTAGTCCATCTAGGTTTGCATCTAGTTACATAGGCGTGCTAAGGTGTGCATCCGTAGTTATTTAACAGTTCTCGAGCCCATTTGGCTTCCGTCCTATTTATCATTCCACGTAACACCATCACAATATTTTATGCAAAGCATTGAATAACGACAAAGCCTTATGACTATTTGATAGGAAAGTTTCAAATGAAGTGAATACCACCACCCATGTTGCTCATAATTAAAATACGGATTGGTTTGTTAAGTTTTGTTAGTTGTGTTTATAAATTATAGGTCACGTTAGTTAGATCAGGTCAGTAACGCAGACTATAAATTCTTCCGAAAAATCGACTAATTATCCTTTGGAAAAAATTCGTCCTAAGGTCACATTACGTGCCTATTTCTTGGAAAATATTCACAATCATGTCTAGACAAGCACCGATATAGGCTAGTGTATTTACCCATATATAACATAAATCTACAATCACTAGGCAATCTTCTACCAACACAACTTTAAGGACAATTTATCTACAACATGTATTGATGCATATGCTTTACTAAATCTTGCAAGCACATCAGTCATTTTACCTAGAACCTGGCGTTGACAATGGACCTGTACCGTTGTCCAACATTTTGTTTACTTTTTTTTTTTGAGATCAGGGGACTTGAGTTGAGTACAGTTCAACTTCAATTGAGAGCTTGACCTGGGTTTGACGACACCGATTTTTCCTTTACGTTCTCGGACACAATTTCAAATCAAACGAAACCACTCTTTGAATACCCAATTTGCGTCATGTTCAGATGTAGATTTCGTCTGGCTGGTTGCTGATAGATTTTATAAGGCAGCACCAATCCTGTACTCCAAGTTCTCGACCATGTTGACAGTCATCTTGTTCCATTCTCTTCCTGTCCAGGCAAATGTAGTACTTCCGGTTCAGAGCTATAGCGCTTCTGCCAAAGGAATAAGATAAAAAAAAAAAAAAAACTACGCCATTTTATAAAAGGAATTATTTACTCGATTATCGACTACAATTTATTAAAAAACTGATCAATTATGATAGCTTTGTCAGTTATTACATTAGTGCGTCAATCAAGAGTTGCATAATAAAGAAAAGGAAGGGGGGCCCTAGGGCCTCAGGCCTATGTGTCCATGCTTTGTCTTTAGGCAACGAAGCCAGCTACTAAGCCATATGACGTACACTAAAAATAAAGGCTGTAGCATAAGTGATAGATTAGAGCTTTGAAAATAGGCCACTAGATGCCATTAGCGAACTGGCGCACCGACCGCTAGTAAGGAGAAAGAAGGGAAGGAAGAGGCCGGTGGGCGGGGGAGGGATGGAGAAAAGGGGGGTGGGGCAGTATTTAATTCACCTACCCGACTCAATTTAACAGCAAGTAACAAAGGGGGAAAGAGATGCGGGAAGAAACAGAAACGGACAGGTAGAAGCAGAGGGTGGTGGGTGGGGGGACCCCAGGCTGAAAATAAAACCCGAGCGAAGCCGGTTACTATAGCAAACATAAAATTAGGACGGGAAAAGGACGTAAAGGTAATGTTTACTTTCACAGAAATTGATACGAATTTGTAAGGGCAAGTTTTTTTTAGCTGTTTTTTTTTTTAGCTAGCTTTAAGCTAGTTTTTTTTTAGCTGTCCAATCTGTAAAAAATCATAGCACATGATAAACGGGATTAATCAGAAAATTACAACACTTGGTGCATTGGTACAGGCTGGAGCTTATGGCGCCTCTAGTACAGGCTATAGTCTGATTACGGCCATGAGTTACTTCATTCACGTGCCCTATCCGAGTACAGCCAGGGTCGCTTTTGATGCCGTCACAATGATTGTGGTACAGTGCTGGCACACTGCTTGAACTTTGGGCGTATATGTGGCAATGCGGTATGATCTTTTACTTTGTACAACTGGATTAAAAAGCTTACCCGAGTCTCAACATTGCACCATTTTTTTTTTCTTTTTCTTTCACCCTTTTGGGTTTTGTTTCTGATATCACTTCTTTTGTGTTATTATTTATTTTTTTTGGTTACATCCTATTTTTGCCAGCGCCTAGTTAGCCATAAGAAGAGTATAGTCTTGGCACTGCTGCGATTTCTTCCTGTCCAAGACGAGACAGCTTTGAAAAACCAAGTATTTCAGAATTCAAGTAATTTAAAATAAAATAAAAAAAAAAGACACGCATATAATAAAAATAAAAACTAAAACACGGTTTCAAGATCACTTTAAGTTTAAACTATCACACTTAGCTATGCTTGGTCTCTGCGTATAAATCCAGGTAAAAAAAATTGGCACACCTTGAAAAACATTATCCACAATTAAATGTTATAATGACGAAAATTACTGCTTTGCTCTGAATGAAAAGCAAACGAAAACAAGTCGGCTGCTTAATTTATGTCGCATTTACGGACACATGCAAAAAAATGTTTTAATTTTATAAAAACCTACACGCTGTAAATCACGAATGTTCACAGTAAGGAACAATATCAGATCAATATTTTTATACTTTTTTTTTTTTTGTCAATGCGTGCAGGGACGTTACGCTTATGAAGCAAGAAAATGCTTTAAAATGAGCCATTTTTGTCTGTCTACATGAAACGAATTTGGACGCTTTAAGGTTTAAATCTGAGTCGCCACGGTCAGTTGATACCACAAGCAGCCTAACTAATCCTGGCTGCAATCACGGAAGTTTATCTAGCTTACTTTGTAAAAAACAGAATCGTGCAATATATATACATCCTTCCGTATGCAGCAGAGCCCGTTAAATACTCAGGAAAACACCCTTCAACGTTTTCCGAGGAAGTACATAAATTCACTGAAATGCACGAGCTAAATTTCGAATAATATTTTTGTCTCTCGTAAAAGGACATACCCTATCCCTATTTTCGGGCATCCTGCGCATATATAGCTTACGAAGTATTTACATAAGTTTGAGTGAGTGTTGAAAAGCCGTATCGTACGTGGGAGAAAAGAAACAGGAAAATAAAAACGTTTGCAACATTTATATGCGTTTGAATTAACGTTGCAAAACTGAGTCATATACAGAAAGCCAACATGGAAGCACGTATTTTAAATAAAGACAGTAATTTTATTATGCTTCACAGCAGTGTCAGGGCAGTGTGAGAGACTATCAAGTATCTTCAGAAGTTATTGGAGGTTTCCCCCGTTCGAGTTCCTGGATAATCACTCCTCTTGCTTCTAAGACGCCCACTTCGTTCAGAATTGAGGCGGTTCACTTATACGAGTATTAGTATAGCTTCAGAGTACGTAATGCCAAAAAAAAATCACATTAAAGAAAAACTCGGGAATTAAACCCCAATCCAACAAAATACCGACATAAGTATATGTCCCAATAATTCTGTAAATAGGTCCTTAGCTTTGCGAAATTTATGTTGCATAGAGTTTGTCAGTGTATTATGTTGCTTTCAGGTATCGTGGTCAGCTCCCAATGAATAGGTAAGTTGCCCATTCACCTATACGAGCGTTAGTTTGTTCACATAACGAAAGGCTAAAAAATGTAAATAAAAAGAACTCGTGAGCTAAAGTAAACCCCAAACCAACAGAGTGTCAATATCATTGCGTGTTCCAATAATAACGGAAATCGGTAAATGAGCTTTGACGATTTTCTTGGTAGGTGTATTGTTGGTCAGGATATTAGGTTGCTGTCAGGGTTGTTGTTAGGGCCTTAGGGCTTCGTCGGGCAGATGACCGGGTGCGGTTAAACGCTCGCTAAAACCCTTTGACTTTTTAGGTTGCTGTCAATTGATGGTCATCTAACACGGAGAGCAGACAAGGTTTATAAAGCATACGTAGTAAGGTTCAGAATTGACCTGGTTCACCCACGGGCCGCATTTACAAGGGAACGAATGGGACAATTGCCCTGTCCCCTTCCCCCACCCCGTTACACAAAAGTATAATAATTAGAAGATTATTTTATTAAACGCAGCATGATCATAAAACAATGATGTGTATTTACCAACTGCCTTAATACAGCCAGTCACGAGTGACCATGTCGCAGTAATGGCAGTAATATAGTGATGCAGTGGTTCGAAACCGGGTCACGTCAATCGATTGAAACGTAAGTCTGTAAAGGTGGCTTAACTGCACTGCTCACTTTCTAGCCTGTATGATTTTCTCTGCAATTTACCTTTAACGTGCCTTAATGCTAAATAAATTCCTTGAGAAAAAAAAGACTGCTCCAGAAGCCGGGGTGTACCGTAAAGTACTTCAGCTCCCGAGCTTTGTCCTGGACCCCACTGGGAAAACTAACATCACTTCCCCAGACCCCCTAGCTGGCTGTGTTTGGACCCCTCACCGAACCTGGAGTGCCCTTTTCCTCCCTCAGGTATAAAGCCGGCTCTGGGGGCTTAAAACTCAACAAAATTTATAAAAATACAATTAAATCTGATAACTGGGACAGACACCTGTTTTCAACCTGTTTAAATCATCCAGTTTCGTGTACTTATGAAAGTAATGACAAATCAAGGGTCGCTGCCCAGTCACAATTTTTGTAGCTCACTGATTATTCTCGTTCACAATTCCAAATTCTAATATTTCTTCACGAAAATGAAAAGGCCTCACCTTTTCTATATTTTTGTCGCATTCCAAGAAAAAATTAAAATGTGGGAAAAAAAAGAAAAAAAAAACGTGCCATACAGGAAAGCCTGCAGTGGTCTGAGGCAACAGACATAATCTGTGATAGATTATAATTTAATAAGAAAAATGTGAAATTGTCAGTTTAAGGGCCCGTTAATGCAGCGACTTGCCTTTGCATTCTCGCAGCTAGAACTGAATCACGATGGCAAAGGTGACATTGCCATGGTAACAACGCTAAATGGATTAGCTAAATCCGACATTGTTTGAGTAAATACTTGCATTCTTATAATCCGCGCCAATAATATAAAGAATTCCTCATGACGAAACAATTTTCCCAAACACTTCTGAACTCACGCTATTTGCTGTTTTCGTTGCGAAGCGGCAGACATAAAACCACCATGTTGGAATTTGAGGTAATTTCTAGCTTCTAGCTGCGAGAATGCAAAAGCGAGTGGTAACATAAACGTGCCCTAACGCTAAAAAAAAAAGCTGTAGAAAGAACAAACAAAAATACAAGAAAGTAACGTGGCAGAGAAAGTAAAACTTACACCCGTAACAGTAAAAACACAAAAACAGTAACGGAAGATGAGGTTTTGATCACAAGGAAGATTTTGTTAACTATATCGTGGTCAACCTGGTTGCTATAGACCAGTGACATTTGCCGCCATATTGGCACCAGTATTGGTTTTGGAGGGCATAACTACAAGGTGCACTACACAAAAATGGAGGGAAAAACAACGGAAGAGCGGATTTCTTAGGCTTAAAATAACGTTGTTTTCTCCAACAACAAAAATCGCGCTTTTTAGGTCTAAGAAATCACTCTTAACAGCATCGGCTTCAGTATGACGCCCTTCTCTGTTTCTCTCTGCAGTGCCCCTTGCAGCTAACCCATTAAGGCTCCAGCATAGAGTTATATACAGTAATACTACGTCGTGTCACTGCTCTATACGGAGTTAATCTGGTTGGTAAATAGAAGTTGCTGTTGCTTGGCATTTACTGTTAATCCAACCGAGTAACAATTAGACGGAATGAAAAGTCTGAAAATTGGTTACTGCGCAATTTTTTAATATTTAATTTAACTTTGAAGTCTTGGAGGAATGGGACCCCAAATTCACGATGCAGATGTCCAATTTTTTCTTTTAAATATAGTCAAGTAAGCTACAGACTTGACCCCAAAGTCGTGTAGTCCTATAGAGCAGTGACACGACGTAGTATTATTGTATGTAACTCTATGCTGGAGCCTTAATGGGTTAGCTGCAAGGGGCACTGCAGAGAGAAACAGAAGGGCGTCATACTGAAGCCAATGCTGTGAAGAGTGATTTCTTAGACCTAAAACGCGCGAATTTTGTTGTTGGAGAAAACAACGTTATTTTAAGCCTAAGAAATCCGCACTTCCGTTGGTTTTCCCTCCATTTTTATGTAGTGCACCTTGTAGTTATGTCCTCCAAAACCCATACTGGTGCCAATATGGCGGCAAATGTCACTGCTCTGTAAGGGACCATATTTAGCCTTGCACCTTCCCCTTTGGAAAACGCTAACATCGCGGTATTATGGCTTCTGCTATCACGACTTCAAATGGCCAAAACGCTTGGCAGGAATCCTTAACAAGTTTTGTTTTGGGGAGACATCACACCTCTTTGGTCCAAACTGATAAGAGCCAACGATGCAAACAGACCGGTCTTGCGAGAATACGAAATACACTACTCTGCGAAGAAAGAAAAGACAACTGCTCCGACTGGGACTCGAACCCAGGACTTTACGAATTTAAAACAACAGTGATGAAGAGAAAGCCACACGTGAAGATTTACATTTTGAAATCACCCCTATATTCAGCTGCGCAGGTGGGCAAAAAGCTGATTAGCTTGCTAGCTAGTAACACGAAATCAGGGATGTTGAAAGCACTTTTTCCTCCACAAACAACACGTTAATACATCTTCGTGTTTTTCTTCGTTTCTGGACCCTACGCACCCAACTCCAAGTATTTGCAAAAATTTCTGCCGCGTAGAGAATTTTCCAAATCCGTATCATGCACGGCGATAGCCGTGTGTATGTGATTGAAGTCCTCTCTCCAGCAAAACTAAAACTATTAATTTCTCCGTTTCTAATCAATATATTTCGACCAAACTTGGCCAGATAGTAGATAGCAACTTTTCCTAACTTTACACCAACTTTTATGCAATTCCGTGCAAGAGTAGACGTAGGGAGCCACACGGAAATTTGAAAACTGTTCACTTGTTGTTCTTGTTCTTGCTCTTGGCTGACACGGTTTCATAAAAAACTACTGCACCTACCTAAAATCTGAAACATGATCTGAGCCAAGAATTTTCCTGGGCTTCAACCTTACAGGGACCACTTTTTCGATTGGTCGATCCATTCTGGAGTTACGGGACCCTAAACGTTCATTTTGATTGTTTTACATTGTTTTACAATGTTTTAAAATTTAGGGAACAATGCCACTCAGCAACTCCACATTCTTTCATCGTGCACGTGTTATGTCTTTGCTAAAAAGTTGATTGTTGAAGGTAAAATGAAAGAATCAGTGTTTCAGCTAAAAGCATATCTAGACACACGCTAGTGTGTCGCCGCCAAGTAGACGTTTTATAGTTGTTGGAGCTTAATTGTCAGAGCGTAATTGTTAGAGTGTAATTGTTGTCAGATGGCGGCTCACTAGGAGTGTGGGGCAGTGTGATGGCGGACTGACGAAGCAAGTTGTGGTCCTTTGTTGTTGAATTGCGTGGTATTCGGTATTTTGGTATTTTGTATCCACTATTTTGTATGTACTATTTTGTAATAGAGCGTACGGCTTAGGGCCACAGCTCTGGTAATAAATTAAATTCAACTCACTAGGAGATTGTGTCTTTTAACTGAAACCAACTTATACGTGATTTCAGCATACTGGTGTAAATTCCCCATGGGGTAGAAATATTTGCAAATCGTTTGAATCAGGTGTCTTGGGTCCAGTAACAAAGAAAAACTCAACACGAAAATGTGGGAACGTGTCCTTCATGGAGAGAAAGTGTCCTCAATAACGTTGATTTGTGTTACTGGTGACTAGTAACTAGTAACTAGTAACTAGTCCGCAGGCTCCCATGTTAATTCTCATAGGGTATAACGACGAGTCTACAGCTGATTAGGGAAAGTTGCCAGATCTAAATTTCGGCAGATGGGGAAGTGGTTTTTTCTAAAATGGGGGTTGCAGCTAGAAAGAAGCACGTGGTCCTGAAGTGGCTCGTAAGTGCAAAATTATTGTTGTAGCCATTATTTGTATTGTCATCCAACAGTGGATGACATGCTTAAGTGCTACACGCTTATCGTTTCAGTACCTAATTGTGAGAGTTGCAAATAGGTGGTTCACTAAAAGACGGAGTATCTTTCATCATGTCAAAAACCAAAACTGGTAAAAGGGGCCGCCAAGTTCCGAATGGTTCGGCCCTTCAAAGGAGTGATATCAACACACCAAAACATTCGCCAAGTTAATCGCACCGCTTAATAATTCGAAGGTTAAATGAAAACT
>JAHWFP010168010.1:0-45245 GCA_023313725.1 Lithobius niger | reverse complement strand
GCCAAGTTAATCGCACCGCTTAATAATTCGAAGGTTAAATGAAAACTAGCACATTGCTACTTTCGGTAGCAATGTTCAAGTTTTCATTTAACGTCCAAAGTATTATTCAGTGCGATTAAGTTGGCGAATGTTTTGGTGTGTTGATATCACTCCTTTGAAGGGCCGAACCATTCGGAACTTGGCGGCTCCTTTTACCAGTTTTGGTTTTTTATATAATATCACTCCTTTTTTTTTAATTGTGTATTGACTCAACTGCACTACCGTGCAGATGAGTAATAAAGTGCCACGTCAACAAGAAATTGGTTTTCAACAATTTTCTACTACCTTTTGCCTATAGGCCGAACCATTCTCAACTTAGTCATCTCTTTATTGGCTTTTGGTTTGGTTTTAATTTTGTTGTAATTTGTTGTATTTAGTTAGTTTTGGTGTGTTGATATCACTCCTTTGAAGGGCCGAACCACTCTCAACTTGGTGGCCTCCTTACCAGTTTTTGGCTTTGTTTATTTTGCTTTGTTTTTATACTCGGTTTATTTTTCGTGAATTGGACGTGAACACAATTTCTTTGCAACGTTGTTTAGATTTATCGTGATACACTAGTGTGTGTCTAAGCACTCACGTCAGTATACACGTTCTCATTGTCGTAACTTTGGCCGTCCAATGAGAGACGATGCCGACAATACTAACAACGGTTATAACAATATTTTCGTACTTACGCGCCCTCCCACGCCATCCCTGTTACACCCCCACTCTCCAAACCATAAAAGGTACGCAGTTCGTATTGTAGTGCACCCATTTGTCCAATTTCATAGCTGGAAGCCTTCCCGTTATCTCGGAATCGATGAATAATCACCTTATGGGATTTAACATGGGAATGAGCGGACTAGCTAGCTAGTTAGTAACACATTTTCAACGTTATTGAGGGGCAGATTTTGCATTGAAAGCAGCATAGCTAGCATTCAAACACGAGTTAATTTTTGTCAGGTGGGTCATTGCTCTCGATTTCGGCGCAATTTAAGCTTTTGTGCCGCATTATTATTTTTCCCCAAGTACCTGAAATGTGCCCAACTATGCTTCAAGATATAAGACACTGATGCAATGGCGTCGCGCTACAATGGTTTACAACCTCGACAATTGAATTGATGTGATGTTTGTTGTGATGTTTGTTGCCTAACTTGGCGCGACACACTAGCGTGTGTCTAGATTGCAAAGGATTGGTCGGTTTTTTTTCCCCACCAAATCCAAATTGTATTTTTTTTTACCGTATGCGAATTCTAAATGAATTATCTGCCCCACAACCCGAATAAATTTCTCATTACTGGTTCAATAAGACACAGGGTATCTTTTATTCCATAGGAATTAATTAGGTCCTTGCAATTACCATACTGTTACGCTTGTTATTAATTTATTTGGAATGACAATAGCAAATGTGAAAATTATGAATGAGAACATTCATACAATAAAATACCTCCAGAAAAAAAAGGCAGGGGTGACAATTACACCGTGGGAATTTTTGTACATTCACAGGCCTATGAAAGTCGTGATATCCACCCACAACCAAAACTGCTAAGAGAAGCCGCCAAGTTTACAAAAAGGGTCGGCCTTTCAAAGTAGTGATATCATTCAACCAGGAAAAGGCCGCCAAGGTTAATCCTATTAGCCAAGTTAATCGCACCGAATAATACTTTGGATGTTAAATGAAAACTTGAAGATTGCTACCGCTAGTAGCAATCTTCTAGTTTTCATTTAACCATCGAACTATTAGTAGGTGCGATTAACTTGGCTAATAGGATTAACCTTGGCGGCCTTTCCCTGGTTGAATGATATCACTACTTTGAAAGGCGTCGGCCTTTCTTTAAACTTGGCGGCTTCTCTTACTAGTTTTGGTTTTGGGTGGATATTGTTAAACCAAACTAAGCTGCGTTGTTAATTTCGGCCTCGAAATTGGCAGCTAAAAACGATAGAATTGCGTATTTATTTCGCAGATGCAGGCTTTCAGAGCTGACTTGAATTGTTTCAAAGCGGTCAGCAACAATCGACTGCATGCATAAACCTTCGTAGCGCGACGTCATAGCCGTTAAAAAGGTACACGGATTACAAACAAAAACGTCAAGTGTGCCGTAAAAAAGCTGTTACATGATTGAATTTTGACTTGTTAAAATGAACACGGATAAAAATTTTCTCAATTGTACATTTGATTATTTCAATTAAAAATCACCAATTTTTATCCGTGTACATTTTAACAAGTGAAAATTCAATCATATAACCCATTTTTTACGGCATACTTGACGTTTTTGTTTGTATATACTATATATTATAATGAGAATAGAAAAAAAAAAGAACTCGTTTGATACTAAGGTAAGGTTTAACTGATCCCAAGTCAATACATCCGAGGAACACAAATAAACTTTCCTGCAAGGTTTCAGATACTGCAGTGTTTCTGTACTGTTTAGTCCACGTGAAATCTTATTGCTGTCGTCAAATGTTTTCACTATTTTTACTTTTGCACATGATAAATCAGCTAATGATTGGTGCAATGCACTCGGCTGAACGACATCACTGGAAAACATCAAAAAACTAATTGTCTTAATGTGCTTAGCATAGCTCTACAAGCAATTCAGGGTTCGTGCGAGTCCTTAAACCTGGAAATGTATGGAAAGTAATAGTGAAATTCCACGCCTGGAAAAGTTCTTGAAAATGTTGAAAAATGATATACGTATCATCAGTAGGGTGATGAACGGAAAGTAGACAACGTGACTGAAGAACACTGAAAAAATGTAGCCAAGAAAGTAGTGGACTGTGTAGCCTTACATTATTCTTCAGTTGTGTCGGCATGACAAGTTTTGAAGTGTGGACTCTGGATTTAATTGTGTTTGCATGGATTATGGTTGGATACAGCAGTAAGGTTTCACGTGGACTAAACAGTACAGCAACACTGCAGTATCTGAAACCTTACAGGTAAGTTTATTTGTGTTCCTTTGCTGTTTAGACTGCAGATCAGTTAAGCCTTACGTTAAGCATTAAACGAGTTCGTTTTTGTTTTCTAATTCGTGCTACTTTGGCGCACCATGCAGGTTAGATTAGCTTGTTTTAATGTTTTGTTTAGATTAGCTTGTTTTGTTTGGTTAGCTTGTTTTGTTTTGTATTTTGTATCTTTATCGATTACGGTTTGCACAAAGCAATATCTAGACACACGCTAGTGTGTTGCCGTCAAGTAACAGTAAACAGCCTATTGTTAAAAAATTGACTGTTAATGATAAAAAGGCGGCTCACAAGCAGTCATGCATGTGTCTGTTAACTGTAAGCAACCGAAAGCATATTTTGGCATGTCGAGGATAAATCCCAATGCGACAGAAATGTTTCAAATTGTGGAAAATGTAAGGGGAAGGGTCAGATATTAAGAAAAACTAAAATTTAAAGGATAAGTGTCCACCAATCATAGAGAAATAGATGCGTCAATAACGTTGTTTTTATGTTACTGTCTAGCTAGCTCATGGCTAGCGCAAAATTGAGAAGGCCTACGTAGCTGAATTTTGGCACAAGGATGCATGGTGATCTGAGCATGGTCCTTTTGTTGGTTTGGGGGTTGTAGGGGTCAGGACAAATGCGTGGGAGGGTTTTGAAATTCGCCACCAGCAAATTTAAATTTCGTTTCTTTTCCAAGTTGCAACCAAAGATTTCAATCAACAATGTCTTGAACAATCAACACTGGTCTTTAGATTTAATGTAAAAGCCTGGACGAACTAAAAACTGATCTGTAACGAAGGACAAAATAAGGACACATTAACGTTGCCGTGGATTGCGTAAGAATAAAATGATGCACATTATGGTTACGCAACAATACGAGCATCCACGAGCTAACGGAGTTTTTGTTAATAACTCAAAAATAAACTGCTTCGCGTTCTACTGTTTTAGTAAGAGCGACCTTCGGGGATTTCTGCATGACTAAAATGTCAACGAAAATCTTGAAAAGTTAAGGGGAAGGTGCAGGGATAAACAAAACAACTGAAGGGGATGCGCTGATTGAGTGAGTGAAGTGAACGACATCAGCGATTGTTAGACAGTGTGTGCAAAAATGGGATTGAAGCAACTTAAGTATGTGAAGAGTGGTCGTACAATAAACTAAGCTGTGGCAATTTGGCTAATCTAACGGCTAATTGGCAACGGTAAATTTGAAAATTATAAATGTGAAAATTTATAGAAATAAAATTCGTCTAGAAAAAAGGTACAGATGAAGATAAAGACGTTGTAACCTTATGTACGTTCACAGTCCTATGAAGTTGTGATATCCACCCAAAACCAAAACTGGTAGAAAAACCGGCCAAGTTTCCAAAAATGATTGGCCTTCGAAGGTAGTGATATCATTCAACCAAGGAAAGGCCGCCAAGGTCAATCCTATTAACCAAGTTAATCGCACCCAATAATACTTTGGACGTTAAAAAAAAACTTGAAGATTGCTGCAGCGAGTAGCAATCTTAAAGTTTTCATTTAACTTTCGAACTATTAGTCGGTGCGATTAACTTGGTTAATAGGATTGACCTTGGCGGCCTTTCCTTGGTTGAATGATATCACTACCTTCGAAGCCCGATCGTTTTTGGAAACCTGGCGCGTTTTTCTACCAGTTTTGGTTTTGGATGTAGAAACAAATCCTTTAATCTTCAGTCTACGCCTGCAGCTGGCGTTTGCTGATTGTTGTATAATAACAATCTTTAAAACAACTTAAACAATCAGTCTCGTCGTTTAGAGCTCCCTAACCCCTGAACCACTTAACCAATTAGAAAAAGTCTTATGCAAAGTACCCATCTACAGAGGAATACCTGTAAAATGTTCTAAGAATCAGCCTTACTGGATAAGTAGTTTGGTCTGTACAGAGAGTAGTAGAAACGTGTCGTGCCAACAAGAACAAGAACAAGCCAAAAATGAAAATCACGATTCCAGCTAAAGTCTAGATCTCCGATGTAACAAATCGGAAATTAATAAACGTTCGGACACATGTTCACCAAGTTCAACAAAGCTTATATACTAAAATTGAGTGGAAAATGTTGAAAGACAGCAGAGAAATTTCGGCTTTAACATGGGAGGTTGAGGTCAAACCTTGCGGAACACGCTTAGGTTGAGATGAGATGCACATAGCAAACTCATCATTAAACAATGAGAAAACAGCCAATGAAAACAACTCAAATGAACTAAACAATGAGGGTCATATCAAGAGGGCGAGCGTGTTCATTCTTGGCACGGTAGCAAAGAAAAAGGGTGAGCGGCGTATAATGTGAATGGTTAAAGGGTTTAACGAGCGTTAACCACTCCTGGTCATCTGCCCGAAGCCCTAAGGCCCTATGTCTGCAACAGCCAGATTCCCAGGCAGTCACCCACCCAAGTATCAATCCAGCCCAATGCTGCTTAACTTCGGGCTGCTTAAATGTGAATGGATGTACCCTGTAACAATGGAAATATTGCTTCAATAATGCTTGCTGTTAGAGCCGACTTGAATAGTTTCTAAGTTGGTTGAGTAACAATCACTGCATGCATGATCATTGTTGCAGGCTACCTGTTTGGTATCAAAAGTGAGAAACGGGTAATTCAGCCACTAAGAATAATAGTGGCGCCCTCCATTGAAAACGCCATTTACAGCCCTAAGAAGACCAAACACCAGCGGTTCCAAGTGAGGGGAATGGGGGAGGGGTATTCAGACCACACAATTGGGGGGGGGGAGGACCGCAGGGGGAAATCTGAACCACAATGGAGGAATGTAGGGAGGGGGGTTGGGGTGCAGGGGGGGGGGACGGAACGGTCGTTTTCATATCATGTTGCTCAGCAAAATACTCGTGCATGTCGGAACCATGGGACCCCGTATGTTATGCCGGGGGGGACACAGCTAGTAAACAATAATGCAATAGCGCCCTGTTCCGGGTTGGTGTCCAAGTCGGGGCAGTTGTCTTTTCTTTCTTCCTCAGATTAGTTGATTGTGTTATACTCACAAGGCCAGTCTTTAATGCAGACTGTTTGCGTCGTTTACCTTTTACCCTGTGATTTGTTCTTTAAGGAAAATTGAAATTCGCCAATAGCAAAAATTGGAATAGCCAATGTTTTTCGCTATTGGCTAATTTCCAATTTTCCTTAATATTATTTCCAGCGATTATGTCTATTTATTTATTCTTTACTTATACAATAAGCTGCTGAGTGTCGGATGAGGTAATCTCATCTACTTAGCAGCGATGTAATCTCGTCAACTTGTTTAGATAAATTGTAACAATTTTTTTGTTTATTTAATAGCTCAGTTGTACTGATAACGTTCCGCTATGACCCAAGATTTCAAAACAGGCGTTTAATTTAACTTGGCAGTGCCAGTTTCATAATTCAAAAATGCGTAATGTAATGGAGGGACAGAAGAGAAGCCATTATTTACAAACAGGGGGGGGGGGGGGACTCATCCAAAAATGAACTTTACTGACTTACGAATATGAAGCCAACAACTTGTCATGAAAGTTGGTTGGCGTTGAAGCCGTAATTTTTCATACAGCTTACGTCTTTTTTCCCCCACATTTTCAGGGCTGAAAATACCCCCCCTCCCAAATAAAAGCCCGAGTCCGACAGTAAGGGGACCCCGTTGGAAATCCCCCCCCCCCCCCCCACACACACACAAACAATTGTCTGTCTTCGATGCGCCCCTGCGGATTTTACACCATTTTTCGCACTACATTTTATTCTTTATAGTTTTCCAAATTTTCACAGCAGCAATATTCCTGTCAATTGTAAGCTTTTCCGACGAGGTATTCTAATATTGGATTAATATTGGATGATAGATCACGAATTTCAAACAATTATATCTCAATTTTTTATATTTTTTTTATACATTTAGGGAGCCGAACCCAAACCGGGTAATCTTCCCCAATAATAACTCTTTCGTTAACCGAGATGACATTTTTCTGCAATGTTATTGTTTGCAACACTATTGCTTTATTGCTGGGCGTGTATGCAACGGCGCTTGTGCTTAATCCTATAGTAGGTATTATGATGTACAATAAATCAATCCTGCCATGTACTTGTAAAAGCTTACCGTTGTAAATATATGGTTCGTACAGCATGGAAATTTTTATTTTCAGGTGCATTCCAGTGGATTATCTTCAATGCCTATTTCAAGTATTTTCAGTGAGAATATTTACGCTACTAAATTTCTTATTAAAGAGCTACGCTCTAGATTTACCCTTTTTTGCCTTAGTTCCTCAACAAAAGGGCATAAGTGGTGAGGTGAAATTGATTGGTCAGGGATTTAAACACACCTCTCCAAACAAACCGAGTTTATCATCTATGTTAATAATTTGACAATTAATCACCTAATCAGAAGCGGGAAAAAAACGAAACCTTTAAAAAAAAAACTTTCAAAATAGTTATTTAGCCTATAATGTTGGGAGAGGCGACACGATAATTTATCGGTATTCCAGTATTTTCCAGGAGCAAAGTTGAATCTTAAGTGTATTCCAGTATCGGCACCAAGGCCCTACACACATTGGGAACTTGGGACACATGCACACCCCTCCCGCAGCCCAAATGTCCTTATTTTTCCTGCCCTTGCGTCCCATTAGCGGAAGCACAAAGAAAACGGCCCTATGGACAACAAAACGGCCTAAGAGCAAAGTACAAAAGGAGTAAGCAACCCCCTCCCCCACCCAAAAAAAAAAACAAATAATAAAGTTCTCAAAAAGGTTGTTTTTCTTCACGAGTGCCCAACCCCCAGGTTTTTTTTTTATGTCCCAGTAAGCCCCTTATCAACATGGTTTTTTCAAGTTTATTCCAGTTTTCAGTATCGGTACCACTCCTGGTAAGGGCAAAAAACGTACCTTGTTTTACGGGAGTTGATCACTCAAAAGCAACATGCGGGCGGGCTTTTATTTTTATTTTTTATTCCAAAATTTAGCTTGTAGAGGTGAGAACAATTTTTGGGGGGCTAGGTTGACAGACATACAATTTTATACATGCCTACATATTCCCTTTATCTTCCAATCAAGATTTTTTTTTTGATTGGCTGTGCCAAACTTTTGTCAGTATCGCAAGCTAGTGGGGCAAGGTGGCCTGCTGGTTAGCATGACCATTTCATGTGCCAGAGGTCCCGGGTTCGAGTCCGGCCTCAGCCACCCCTGCCATTTTCGAGCAGAGAAGGGCCCTGTGATGTCTCGTGCTAATGTAGATTGTGGCAAAACCTAGCAGAATTGACCCTCTCTCCTTCTGGCGCCATGGGTGCGCGTCAAAAAGCTACAGTATCGCTAGCTTTGTACCACGGATAGATGTTTTTGTTTATTGTTGGTAAATCTCGTGCACCCTGTTTGTTTCGAAAGGGAAACGAAGTCAATAAAAAAAAATTCACGCGCACGAATTTTGGAGACGCGGAGACCTGAAGTTAGGGCACAATTTTGTCTAAAGTAGATAAATTACAAACAAAAATGTCAAGTGTGCCGTAAAAAAAAAAAGGGTTATATGATTGAAGTTTCACTTCACCTGTTAAAATGTACACGTATAAAAATTGATGATTTTTAATTGAAATAAGCAAATGTACAATCGAGAAAATTGCATCTGTTTAAGTGCTGTTGTGCTTTACGTTTTAACATATATGATTCGTAAAGCACCACAGCACTTAAACAGCTGATGCAATTTTCTCAATTGTGCATTTGCTTATTTCAAAACCATCAATTTTTATCCGTGTGCATTTTAACAGGTAAAGTGAAACTTCGCAATCATATAACTCTTATTTTTTACGGCACACTTGACGTGTTTGTTTGTAATCCGTGCACCTTTTTTATGGCATCACCAAACACAGTTCCGTCTATTAGTACATGTAGTACACTGAATTATTGTGCATATACTTTGATTGGAATATGCCACTTTGCATGTGGGTACCTTAGGCCAATACAAAGTTTTTCAGAGGAGGAGCCACCTCAATTTCCATGTAGAAAACCAAAATGGCGCCCCCCCCCCCAAAAAATACTTTTTTGGCTGTAACTTCTTAACCAACAACAAATCAAAAGCATAATGTGAAGCAAAAACATTCGGCACATAATTCTGGGCAGGAAAAGTGATATACGTATTTTACGTAAAAGTAACGCTTGAACCTCAAATTCGTAATAAAGGTACATCACCCTTACTTCGTGTAAACACTCCTTTTTTCAATTGGTTGTATTGCGAGCCCTCTAATAGCCCGAAATGGATACGCTTATGATATTCTGAATGGTGGGGATCTATTCTTTCCATCAATCCTAACCGAAAATGCTAAAAATATTCAGAAAAGTGCCCAACCGAAATTGTTTAGCTTAGACAGAGACCGGTCTACACACGTTTAAAGGTGTAGCGGCTAGTTTCAATTTCTAAGTGCCATCGTGATGCTCATATTGCATTTGAACCTAAGCTAAACAATTTCGGTTTATAGGATTGATGGAAAGAGTACATCCCTACCTCTCTGAATACTTTTATCATGTCCATTTCGGGCTATTAGAGAGCTCGCAAGACCATTTGAATTAGAAAATCAACATACGATTTTGCCGCTACGCCATTCTTCACCTTTAAATGGCACAGGACGGCCCCTATGGAAGCTAAACAATTTCGGTTAGGATTGATATAAAGAATAGATACCCACAATTCAGAATATCCTAAGCATGTCCATTTCGGACTATTAGAGGGCTCGCAAGAGCACTTTGAATTTGTAAATCCACATTTTGCCACTTCGCCATTATTTCTTCACCTTTAAATGAGCATTGAAGGGTCCCTATCTACGTTAAACAAATTCGGTTAGGATTGATAGAAAGAATCCATCCCCCGCTTTCGTAATATCGTAAGCATGTACATTTCGGAGAATTAGTGGGCTTGCAAGAACACTCTGAATTCGAAAATCAACATACGATTTTGCCGCTTCACCATTATTTCTTCACCTTTAAATGAGCATTGAATGGTCCCTATCTAAGTTAAACAAATTCGGTTAGGATTGATGGAAAGAATCCATCCCCCGCTTTCGTAATATCGTAAGCATGTACATTTCGGAGAATTAGAGTGCTTGCAAGAGCACTCTGAATTCGAAAATCAACATACGATTTTGCAGTTTTACCATTATCTCTTCGCTTTTAGATGGGTATAGCACGGTCCCTAACTAAATTAGATAATTTCGGTTAGGATTGATGGAAAGAATAGCTCTTCACCTTTCAGAAAATTCTAGGCATGTCCATGTCGGGCTATTAGAGGGCTCGCAATAGCACTTTGAACTTGAACAACCAATTGGAAAAAGGATTGTTCACGCGAAGTAAGGGTGATGTACCTTAAATACGATTTTGGGGTTCAAGCGTAACGTTTACATAAAAGACGTATATCACTTTTCTTATCCAGAATTGTGTGCTGAACGATTTTGTTTCACATTTTGCTTTTGATTTGTTGACGGTTAAGGAGTTACAGCAAAAAAGTATTTTTTTTCGGGGGGGGGGGGAGCACCATTTTGGTGTTCTACATGGAAACTGTGGTGGCTCCCCTCTGAAAACCTTTGTATTGGCCTAAGGTACCCTCATACAAAGTGACATATTCCAATCAGAGTATGCACATTTCTTTGAAATACTGGGGTGTACCACACGTACTATATGCTTTGTGGTAGTAAGTATTTTTTTTTTTATTTACAAAAGGTGTGAACGCGCACGCACATGCATTGATTGTTGCAGCGAGTGCAAGCAGTGATTGTTGTTGGATCTGGGGTTTGCTGAATGGCATTGTTCCGTAATTACAATGGTTAAAACAATGTAAAACAATGACAGTTCGTTCAGGGTCCCATAACTCCGGAATGGCTCGACCAATCGAAAAAGTGGTCTCTGTGAGGGAGGATGAAGGCTAAGGAAATTTCTGGCTTAGATCATGTTTCAGATTTTAGGTAGCACACAAGAACAAGAACCAGAACAACAACAAGAAGTGAACATTTTTCAAATTTACGTGTGGCTCTCAAACTTTTACTCTTACACGGAATTGCATAAAAGTTGGTATAAATATACCTTCCACACCTATCTACTATCGGACCAAGTTTGGTCGAAATTTATTTAATAGGAACGGATATATTAAAAGTTTTACTTTTGCTGGAAAGAGGATTTTAATCCTATATGATAAGGCATTTATTGTAACTGAAAAAAATTGTACAAAATTGACTTTTTAAACGTTCCAAAAGCACAACGATGCTGAAAGTGAGATGTTTTACAGGGCACCGAAGGGGCTTAAGATACGCTCTCCCCCCCCCCCCAAGCTGAATTCTCCGACTCCATTACAAATCCCCCCTCGCCCCAACCCTTCCCCCAACAAAATACCGTGGTGCGCCAATGAGCACATGTTTTTAATTTTTTTAATTTTAAGTAATACGTCAGATAGTTAGGTGAGTCAGTCGGGTAGTAAGAAAACAAATGTTCCGAAACACAATTTTTCATTTCAACTACACAGAGATGGTAGCCTACATTCGTTAGTCAGTGCAACCGGCTCCCGTAACGGCAATGCCATTAAAGGAGCTGTTCGTGAAATTATCGGTGTCAGCTTACAACGGGCCGAGTGTACGCAATAAAGTTCCGTTTCAGAAAAGCGACCACATACAGTATATCGAATGGCCTTTTAGAAACGTTTCGCAAAGAGACAAGTATTTATTAGCGTCGTGTTGCCGTCCGTACGTGTGAAACAACGGCTGGACCAGGCTCGGATTGACCATAGTGCCACTGTGTCATGGCACAGGCGTCCTTTGGCTATCACACTTTTGGCACCACTCGATTACTTTTTACCCCCCCCCCCCCCAACCAGAAGAAATATCATTGCCCTGTATCTGATGCTATCTTGCTGTTTACCAGTCCTTTCAGGCACATAACCCTTCTGTCTCCTTCCAATTCAGTTGCGTTTTCAACCCCTTTGTGTGTTCGTCGTGACCCCCTTCCAACGAATAAAAGATTTTCTGGCAAAACTATGAAAAGCGACCAAGGAATAATAATTTTTTGAAACGTAGAAGGCATTTTAAAAAGAGAATGCAGTCCAGTTGCCGGAAATCAAATCACAGTAGAATACCGAAAGAGGTATGGACTTGGCCCAGAACCATGCATGGGGAGCTTACAGCGCTCCCCCAGACCCTCGTAGCAGAAGTTTCAGGAGCCCTCACTCAACCAGGAGTACAAGTAACTTTCTAGTAAACATGGTGCCCGCGTCGTCCCTCCAAATGGCACAGGCGCCCTTTCCTGGCCAGTCCGACTCTGGGCTGAACGAACTCTCATGAAATTCGGTACATCGCAACTTTATTAAGTTTTTAACCTTGAGAGACGGTTTTTGAAGGAGAAAGATGTGTAACAAAGGGTGGGACGTTACCGGGGATTCGATCCGGCGAAGTCATATCATTGCAGGGGCTGAGATACTGTCAGAATAGACTCCATAGCTGCGAAAAAGCATGGTAGTGTCTCAGTATGCCCTTGAATTAAGAAATGGTTCCCTTTTCCATATTTCATCATTCTCGGCCCAAAATAAGGGTACATCTCCAGGTTGAACAGTTTGTATTAACACATAAAACAAATACTTGAATTGGACAACATTTTTAATTATAACCATTTACCAATAATTCCTATAGAAAGAAACTGTCATAGTGTCGGTAAAATTGCAAATTATCAAAATTTACCAGTGCATAATAATTATGAATCCCAATGTGCGTAACTGCCTAAATTGTAACCTTTGACATTATTGTATACAATTCGTCGTGAACACGATGACAGGATTCTCCTAGTTCATATTCGGTGAAAAAGCCCTTTCTGTTGGGTGTTAATAACGCACTGCTTCGACGGATCTTAACACAGCTCACGCGCAGAACCAAAAGCTAGGAGCTTGTTGCAATAAATCCCTGCATTCCAACTTACGCGATCGTGCGTGCTAAAATCGCGTTACTTAGGCAATCGAAAAGCGCCTTCATTACGTCACACTAGCTATTCATCCGTCAAAAATGAGGGGATTTATACGAGGACCTAAAATTTTGAATTTTCACTGTTTTATTCATTTTTATTTTTATAATTTTAAATTCTTAATTTTAAAATTTGTTTAAACTTTAGCCAGTAGTAAAAAATGTTTAATAAGCTTGTTGTAGCAGAAACACAGATTCTTTCATGTTGCTCATTTCAACATTTACGTAGGCTACGAAACGGATTTCTTAAGGGTGTAGGGCCCGAAGCCATGCTTCCTGTAACAACTGTAAACTAAACATATACACCAGTGCTTAATTTCTAATGAGTAAAGTACCGGAACTGTCACTTGTTTGCAGTGAAAGAGGCATTTACATCCCCTTCCCAATCACGGCTTAGGGATCTGGGGGAGCGCTGTAAGCTCCCCCAGCAGGGTTCGGGTCAGAGCCCCGGAAGCTTTTAGCGTTTTTACCTATTTCAACACCTATTCTGGCTTAAGGGAGTACCTTTTTTGAAGATTTTCAAGCTCATACAATATGTTATTTTGGTTCACTTCTTGCTATTTTGGTTTATTTTTGGGGAACAAAATAATGTCCCCACTTGCCCCTCCCCCGGTTGCGCGATGGAGTGACTCCCCTCTCCCACCTCCCCCAATAAAAAAATTCATGAATTATAAAGCAGTGTTTTATCAACTGTTTTTCCGAATTCAACACCACCGGCTCCAACGCGATCGCTATACGCTGCAGAAGCGCAAGAGACGTGAGACGAGCAAGAAAAAAACTGGGCCACGCGGATCGTAGCCACAGAAAAACTTCACCCATTATGCCTAAACAACATTTAGTTTTGTTACGATGGTTGAGGTTGAATTAAACCAAATTCACTAAATGGTATGGTGATTATAGGTTGGTTTTAGGATGGATTGCTTTTAATTTGAAAGTGCAAAAATTTCCGAAAGATGAGAGTTTTCTGTACAGGTGAAATATTGCCATTAAAAGAACCGGAACGCCGTTCCGGCTTCAAAAAAAGAAACGGAACGCCGTTCCGGCCCAAATTAAGCCCTGATATACACAAAATCGCAAACGCACAAACTTAAGTCACAAAATCAGAAACTTCAATCAGAAATGCATCTACACCAACTTCTTAACTACAGCCGTTACTGAATGTTTCTACCACTAAACCTGACGACCAGTTGCCTGACAAAATGCAGCAATTGTTCGACAGTGAGGTAGGGCAGGAGAGACATAGTTTGGGGGTACACCAAGAGCCCATCGCAGACCTTCATTAAAACCAAATTTCTTCAAGAGAGACCGTCGCAACACAGAGCAGTGGACACCGAAATCGAAATGCTCAACTGATTCCACAGCACCACATTCACGGTGGGTGTCGCAGACCACTTAAGGCGGAAGATGTGCACGCACAAGAAAGCATCGCCTGTCCAAAGTATGGGTAAAATCCCAACAATGTTCCTCGACAAAAATCCACGTGCCCTACTGGGTACAACAGTGGGGTGAATGACATGCAGAGTCCGGCCATTGACACCAGTGGTCCACTAGTCACCCACAGGGCGTAACTCACGTGGCACAAGTGGGACAGAGACTGAATGATGGCGTCAGAGAAACCCTTCAGCAGTCAATCCATCAGCAGCCTCATTCTCCTGTACTCCAATATGACTAGGACCCCAGGATAACCAAAATTCACTACATCGCTGCATCTGAAACAACTTCCACTCAATTTCCAGATCCAATGGATGCCAAACGGACAGCTGTTCAAAGGAGCGCTTGAGAAACTGAACGCTGGATGCAGAGTTTGAAAAGATGATGCAGTTGGGTAGACAGAAGCCTAAACAAATGTCTAAAGCAACAGAAATGGCAACGTCGAAGATAACGACTCAGGCTCAATTTCAGACTCGGAACAAGGACACCAATCCAATCCTCCCACCTCTCATGATGGAAGGTGGCATCACAGAAGAATTCAACCGTTGGCAAAGAAGGCGGAAGTCTAAAGACTCGACCAAGAGTCACACACCACGTTCACGGATGGATACGGTGGGGTCACCACACGAGGGACATGGAAGCCACTGAAGAAGAGGTTCAAGAGCATGGTGACACCTAGATCTGAAGAGCCTAAACAAGCACGCACTAATGGAACAAGAAAGTGGTAATCCGCAAACATCTTGCCAACAATATTATCTTCACCCCGTCTCAGACCACATAGACATACTATTTCACATTTAAATGGGAATAGGATGGTCCCTATCTGAGCTAAACAATTTTGGTTAGGATTGATGGAAAGAAAGGTCCCTACCTTTCAGAATAGCCTAAACATGTCCGTTTCGGGCTATTATAAAGTTCGCAAGAGCACTTTGAAATCGAACATCACCAAACGCTTTCGTAGCTACTCCATTTCCACTTTACCCTATCTAAGCTAAACTATTTTGGTTGGAATTGATGGAAAGAATAGATCCCCACCAGTCCTTTCTACATATCCTAAACATGTCCATTTGGGCTATCAGAAAGTTCGCAAGAGCACTTTGAAATTGAAAATCACCATACGCTTTCACCGCTATGCCATTACCATTTCACCTTTAAATGGGGGTAAAACAGTCACTATCTAAGCTAAACATTTTTGGTTAGGATTGATGAAAAGGATAGACCCCCCCCCCCCAACTTTCAGAATATGCTAAGAATATCCATTTCGGGCTATTAGAAAGTCCGCAAGAGCACCTTGAAATTGAATATCACCATACGCTTTCGCCGCTATGCCGTTACCACGTTACCTTTAAATGGCGATAGAACGGTCCCTATGTAAGTTAAACAATTTTGGTTAGGATTCATGGAAAAAATAGATTCCCCCCACCTTTCAGGATATCCATAGCTTGTCCAATTAGGCTTATTAAAGAGTCTGCAAGTGCACTTTGAGATCGAAATTTGCCATATGCTTTCGCCACTGCGCTATCACCTTTAAATAGGTGTAGGGCGATCCCTATCTAAGCTAAACTATTTTGGTTAGGACTGATAGATCCCCACCTTTCAGAATTATCCGAAGCATGTCCATTTCGGGCTATTAGAAAGCTCGCAAGAGCTCTTTGAAACAAAGAGTCACTATAACAACCAATTGAACAAAGGAACACTCGTGAAAATTAAGGGTGGTAAACTTGAAATATGATTTTCGGTTGTTGGGTTATTGTTTAGAGCATAGCTCCGCTATGAAGACACTCTAATGTAATCTTAGACCGCGCATCACGCGAAAACCACAAGGACTATTAAAGCCACACTTTGCATGTAGTAGCACAGGAGGCTGGACAAGGTTTATCAAAAAAAAAAATCCGGAATCGGACATGGGGTTGACGAACCATCAGGGTAACAAAATGGACCAATTGCAAGGGCCAAAATCCAAACAACAACGAGACGGCGAAGCCTTTTCTAATTGTTAAAGGCATCTGGTTGTTAGAAGATTGATTGTTGAAAGATTGATTGTTGTTGTTGATTGTTGAATTCTCTTTTGGCCAAGCTAGCAGAAATGTGTCCGTTAATTGTAAGCAACTAAAAGCATATTTTGTAAGGGTTATCCCGATTACCGATTCAGAATGCCTCACGTAATTCCTTACCGACATTTGCAATATCGGTAGAAATCGGGATTGGTATACAAAAACCAGAGAGATCGGTAATAAACCGAAATGAAAGATACTTTCACATTTCGTCGACCGATTTTGACGTTGGAATACTCCATTTTCAACGTTTTTTTTTACCACCCTTCCAATGGTCCAAACCCCAAGCAGCTGTCTCTTATTGTTTACAAATTACAAATCAAATTTTTAAATGTTATTGGGGGATTTGGTATCGGTAATCCGGTCGGGATATGGTATCGGCCAGTTTCGTTTAATGATCGGCTCTGGTAGAAAAGAGATGATCGGCCCAGCCTTAATATTTTTGTCATGTTGAGGTTAAATCCCAAATTGTGGAAAATGTAAGGGAAAGGTGCAGGGATAAAGAAAAACTAAAAGTTAAAGGATGAGTATCCACATTCACAGTGCATCAATAACGTTTTCATGATACTCTCCTGCTAAGTAGCTAGCTACCTTTGCCGCCTTTGCCTGGTGAAATGAAATCACTACTTTCAATGGCCGACCCTTTTTAGCCAAAAATCCAAACAGCAAAGAAAGCGTACCCGCTCCATTATGTCTACAGCGAAAATGACGACGGCCCTAGTGATAATAGTTGCTTTTACCTAATGGATGTATATCACCTTTCCTGTCCAGAATTTTGTGCTGAACGTTTTTGCTTCACATTATGCTTTTGACTTGTTGATGAGTAAACGTGTTATCACCCAATTTCACGATCTCAAAGGGTTTCAAAGGGTTTAACGAGCGTTAACCACTCCTGGTCATCTGCCCGAAGCACTAAGGCCCTATGTCTGACGATCTCCGTCCTCCTTTAACAATGCAACACGACGATATTGCAACAATGGTTTAGGACTGAGATGGAAAAGGAGGAGTGATATCGGATATCACGCCTGCGTATGAATTTAAGAACATCATGCTTGCTCCAGATGTTGAAAAGGACGTTACAGTCTCGTTTAAAATTAAGAACAGCACCGTGAAGAGCTTGTTTTGCTTAAGCAAGAAAAAATGCTTTCGTTTTGTTATTTATTTTTTCTTGTAGCATGAAAACATTATGACACTGAATTGTAAAGGTTATTTACGATTCAGTACCGTGGAAACTCAACGCCGAATAGCCTCTTCAAACAACTTCTCCTCAAAAAAATTTAAGAGATGTCTGAAGGGGCTGCTCATCGTTGAGTTTCCGAGGTATGAACGGTGATGGGGTCTTTTGGAATCGAGTTACAATCAATAAACAAGAGTACAGAACCTTTCACTAAGCAAGGAATAACAATGCTGTCAACAATGACACGTTTGTCGCATTGTCGACCTTTTTGCGCAAAAGAACGTCAGCACGATTCATCCTTTGTTGTGTGCGTGCAATACTATTGTTGTCGGACTGAGATTGTGAAATTGGGAGGTAAATAGGTTATCAGTCACTTTCCTCGGAGAGATACAACAATGGCTCGGCCCTGCGGGGCTCGGACATTGATATATCTCACTCCTCGGAAAGATGGCTGATAACCTATACTTTTTAGGGGGGGGGGGGGGGTGAATCACCCTCTCTTCCGCTCAGGGAGGGTTTTGAACGTGCGATCATAGCTATTTTTTCCAGTTACTTTTCCAGTGCATCCATACCAAATTTCACGCTTTTCGCACAGAGTGAAAGATTCCCTTCATATTTGGCCCCAAGCCATCCGACTACACTGAATTATTAGTATGCTATAAATAAAGGGTAAAATAACTTGAGATGACCTATTCAGGGGTGCTACCGGGAGTACCAGCTTTTTTCACATTCCCACTTTTTATTTTTTTTCACATGTTTCACATACCCGCTTTTCATTTTTTCACATACCTACTTTCTTTTTTGTAACACTATTTCTTCACTTTTATCTATCACCAGTGTCACATTCTTTAATAAAAATTTCTACTTTCCAGTAGCCATCGTAATTTCTCTGTAATTTCATTCAAGAGAGCGATCAAGCGACTTCAAACCGACTCCTCTCGTAACACAACCATTTTTTTTGTGTGTTTTAGGCACAGGCATGCCTACGTAATTCCGGGCCAAAAATTCGTGTGGATAATTTGATTGTTTTTACTTCGTTTGTGGGTTTTGCCTTTTTTTTTCACACCAAACACTCGTATTTTTCACATTTTTCAATATTAATTTACCACTGGCAAATTTTCACATTTTTCACATCGGCAGCATCCTTGCCTTATTTATTATAGGGCTTTATTATTGTTAGCATATTGCTCCCATTGTTGTTAATGACATGTGTATGGTGCATATATTTGATCCTAACCACAAAATGTGGTGAGGAATATCAACATATTATTATGGTCACCCTGTACATATTCGTACATACACACTAATATAAAAATTGCGCCCTTTTTGATCTACCATTGTTCCATACTACATCTCAATTAACAACCTTCAATTCGGCCTCAAAACTATAAAGTTTACCGTATTTGAAGGTAGTTTTGTTTTGCGTCTCCGTCGTCGAATCGAAAATGTAACCCTTTAATTTTGGAGCACCCTGGATCTATCCAATGAGAGTTACCAACCAGAGTGGCAACAAGGAGAAAAGTATTCAAAGGGTTTTAGAGAGCGTTAACCAACCACTCCTGGTCATCTGCCCGACGAAGCCCTAATGACATGCTAACAATGAAGGGTACATGAGAAACATGCGTATTTACAAACATGTCATAATGGTAAATAAATTTCTCGAAAATATGTGAAAAAAAGTATACTTCAGAAGCCGGAGACGGCAGGGTAGTGAAATACTGTAAACTGCTTCAGCTTCCCCGCTGGGGAGCTAACAACGCTCCCCGGATCACTTATCTGGCTTGCTCGGCCCCCTCGATTGACAATTTTTTTTCTGGCTACGCCACTGATACGTGAAAAATTTTATAGGAAGAGGACACTATGCTCATTTTTTGTGGTTGTTAAAAAGACATACCATCTTCATATTTTCGTGCATCCTGCGTGTAAATAGTTTTTGCAACATTTGCATACGTTTGAGTGAATGTAGCAAAACCGTATACGTGGGCGAAAAAAACGGAAATAAAAGCGTTTGCAACATTTACATACGCCTGAACTAAAGTTGGCAGCCTGAGTCATATAGGAAAGCCCACGTGGAGGCATGTACTTGTGTACACGGAGCTATGTACACATTGTACAGTGCTCTCCTATCCAATATGGAGGCATGTAATGTGTACCCTTTGCAACCGCGATTAAGTCTCGGCACAATAAATCAACTCGAGGGCGTTTGATCCCAGCCCTAAAGCAAATAACGCGTCAGATAACGCCGATAACACTTTTATCAGCTAAAAACAACATCACGGCTTTGAACTTATGCCGCAGTAGTGTTTTGTTTATTTTAGCGGCTTGTTTTGGTCGGGTATTTATTCGAAATATTATTTTGCTAGTATTTATTCCCTCTTTAAGGTACTGATTGTTGCTTTCTTTGCCTGCGTGCTGTGTTGATGCATTATAACTGTTGCAAATATACGAATGGTGGTAGGAATTAAAGGTACATTCCTTCCGGTTGGCTTAGGTTTGCAACATTTCTTCAGATGCGTGGAAATGTTGCAAATGCATTGATTTTGCTACACTCACTATAACCTATGTAAATGTTGCAACAGCTATTTGGCGCAGGATGCGCCAATATTAGTGAGAGGGTATGTCTTTTAAGAGGAGGCATACATTTAAAATGGCGGTGCTTTACATGAAATTATTGTATTAGAAAACATACAAGAGGCTCTGTATATTATTCGTATTTGTATTTTTTTTTTGCACTCGGAAATTATGGAACGGCAATTCAGGATCTTTGTCGTAGGTAGGGTGCTGGAAATTAGGTGACAACACAACCAAAGGAGTCTGTGGGAGCACTGTGAGCTCCCTGACAAGGTACAAGGATGAAACCCTTTATATTTAGCGTTGTTTATGGTTTCTGAAAAACCTACCTACGGTTAGTATTTTTTGTAAAGTTTCTTTAAAAAAAGCACGACAGTTTAAAGGTAATATTCAACCCACTCCAGTTCAAATTTGGAAAAAAAAAGTTCCCCCCCCCCCCCCCCCGAAAAAGAAAAAAAACTTACAACATACACAGTTCGCCTTTAAACCTCAACCGATCAGCACAGACACTGAGACACACAATATTCGTCAACATTAAATTTACTGCATTTTTTTTCTTGTCAAATATTTTTTTGGACGACAATCGCATGCTTTTGAGATTAAGGAATGTTCAAGTGCAAAGTGGGCACAGCGCTTAAACACACTAACGAGTAATAGGATTTTTTTTTCAAGTTTATTACAAAGGATTAGCCAAGTAAGGTCACACGCACGGTCTGTCTAAGTCGGTCAACTGTACAAAATAATCTCTTCATCCTAAAATGATCTCGAATCTAGATATGGCTAAACGAACAGCGATCTACACCCATCCAGCTAGCCATGTTTCGTAGATCTGACGTTCTGAAGTCAAATCCGAAACTACAAACCACCACGTTGCCCCTTCCCCGAACCGTCATAAACACAAAACTTTCCCCTTTTCTATAAAGGTTTCGCCATTCTATCACTGCGGCTCCCCAGCCTCCACCTCCCCTCCCGATAGCTGAATAAGGAAGCAAGCTGACCAATCGTAGAGCCGGAGAGACTTTATGACCATATTTGGAAAATTGAAGGCGGAGCTTATGGTGGGCACGCTGCATTCTTCGGGGGAGGGCAGGTTTCATTTAATTCGAAATCTACAATTTTAAATTTTTGTTTTGCAGTTTTTACACAATAAAAAATTCACCAACCACATGTTTAGGTAGTAAAATGCATTAAAATTTGTTTAGTGCTTCATTTTAGGGTATGTAAATTTATTTGTTATTTGGTGTCCGGGTTTCCCCTCCCTGTGGAATATTCCATAGCTCCATTCCGCTTACAAGGCACAGACAGGAGGTTTGTGTAGGCCATTTGCCGTGAATTTCGGTTGACAGTGTATCTGTGGTCATCTAACCCTGTTTGTGCAGTAAGTAATTCTTTAAATTTACCTTTCTTTTTTGCAGCGATTTATCAAATTCGTCTTTTAAAAACGTACTATTCGAGTTTCGAAGCTTCTAAGCCTTCTACTGCATGTAGCCGGTAATGCTATTGACAGGTTGTTGTTCAGAATCCGACCGCCTAAGTCGGCGCGCTTTGCTATTTAACTAAAAAAAAACCCTGTAAATTCCAGGTGAAAATTCTTCAAATACCTGCGTGTAAAACTTGGCAAAGATATAAAATAACAACTTGTATGTTGCTGACAGCGGAAAAGCAACTTAACCGATTTTTTGGTAGTGGGCGTCGGTTGGAGCAGGGCGTTGCCTTGCCAATATCCGGCCATTTTCTAGATTGGTTTGGTTGGGCGGGGAAGCACTTTTACGAAAAGTAGGCTAGCGCATTTTTGGAATATGCAGAATTGTTAGTTTTAGCTTGCTGTTACGAATTCAACAATGTAGATGCGCGTTAAATACTATAACACTAAAACCCAAAAAAAGAAAAATTCAAACCGCCGCAGCTCGTGGTTGTGACTCATCCGATACGATCTTAACGTTGTCGCGAGCTGTCTGTTTAAACTGTCCAAGGTTTAAATAGAGAAATCTGTTTACGTAGTCGATTGCTTACGGAGTTCTTTAAAGTGCTGACGAATTCCAGTAAGGGCTCTTTTGGAAGTCTTGAAAATCGACGTTGTGTAGAGATTGCGTTGCGGCACACAAAAGCTTAAACCCCGAAATCGTAAACAGACCAATTGTTAGTTCCAGGTAAGCTAAAGCTATTCGAACCTTTGTTTGCCCCGAAAATCTGATTATTCCCGCTCAAAAGCTTAATGCTTTGCATTTAAATTTCTAAAGCTTAAGCTGCAAAGCTGGCAAACGTCTACTACGGTGACAAACACGAATGGTCTCAAGAACCACCTTGCCCAAGAATCAAACTGGTTGCTTAGCCTTAAACGTTTTTCTCAAAACGTCGCGCTATTTCGTCGCCAGAGCGTATAATTTTAGGTTTTCATACAAGGTTATTTGCATGGTTAATCATGAAATAACGTTTAATTTAAAGCAATTTTTTAAACACCGGTTTCAACCCAAAAAAAATTGCTTGTCGCTTCTTTCCATGTCGGCAAAATCCCACTCCCAAAATGTCGGCGGCTGTCGTTCTGTGATTGGCTAAGCGACTTTGATGACGTCATAGCGGTCATTCCTTCCGATTGGCTGAGAAGACCGGTTTGTGGCGAACCGTCATGGCCGCTGCATGTGCTCTCAAAAATGCAGACGGGCTATCAAAAGTAGCTCAATGCTGATCATCCTAGCTGAAATAATTATTCGGCTGGTCTTTAAATGGCCTTCCACGTCGAGAAATGATCATTAGCTCACCGTTGTCAGTGCTGGTAACTCCTCGGTGTCTCTTCAGTTTTATTTTTTGTAAGTCGTCAACAGCAAGTCTTTTACTAGTGTAGTGCAGTGCAGCTAAACTCGCGTAAAGAGGGGGAGTGTTCGGATAGTCCAGTCTTCAAGTTTGCTTCTTCATCTTCTGTTGCAGAATTTAATCCAAGATGTGTGACGACGAAGTTGCAGCGTTGGTTGTTGACAATGGATCTGGAATGTGCAAAGCTGGATTTGCTGGAGATGATGCTCCTCGTGCCGTGTTTCCCTCCATCGTGGGAAGGCCTCGTCATCAAGTATGTTATTGTTTAATTTATTTTAAGTTCATTAATAGTTTTAGTGGATTACTTAGCCGTTTACTTATATAGATATTATTAAAGCATCGTATGTAGGGAGGGAGGGGGGATGTATCAAGTTGGTGAGAGCTTCTTTTGAAATGTTTTTTTAAGTTCAAATCTTTTTAATTATTTCAAAGATTTTAAAACCATGACTGGTTAAGAATGGGAATTTAAAAACAAGAATTCTCTCCTAAATCTAGGGGGGGGGGGGGGGAAGGAATTGGTGCTTGCTTCCAAGTATAGTAAATTTACTATTAAAAGGTTTTTCAGATTTGAAGGAAAATTTTACTGAATCATGATGGTTGGGGGGGGGGGGGGATAAACAAGTGCAGTGTTGTAATTGCAACTTTTAAATGTTTTCTATAATGGTTTTTAATATTAAAATTCTGCCTCAAAACAGGTGGCATATAGATAACCATATTTTGGCAAGACGTTATAGCTCAACCTTAGGTTATAGCAAGCACAGAGGCCCTGTTAGTAACCATAATGTTAAGTTTAAAATGCTAGTTCAAAGATTGGAAATTTTTTGGGAAGTGATTTTTTTTTTCTTTTTCAATTAAAATGCATGTTATGCCCTATTAAATTTTCCATCCCGGTGTATTAAAGATCATGTGAAAGTATATACTGTAGAATTTCCTGGTACAAGTTGTCTTGCCTTGGCTGTAGAAAAGGTGTAATATTTTTTTCTAACCTTGGAAGTTTAAAAAGCTGTATTAAAAGTTGAATGGAGAGTTGACAGTGAGTGAGGTTTTAAACAAGTTGTTGATTCCAGGGTGTGATGGTAGGAATGGGCCAGAAAGACAGTTATGTTGGAGATGAAGCTCAAAGCAAAAGAGGTATCCTGACCCTTAAATACCCCATTGAACACGGCATTGTCACTAACTGGGATGACATGGAGAAGATCTGGCATCATACATTTTACAATGAATTGCGTGTTGCACCTGAAGAACATCCTGTACTCCTGACAGAAGCACCATTGAATCCCAAAGCCAACAGGGAAAAGATGACCCAGGTTTGTGGCTAGAGCTATTTCACCCTGCCGAAAGGCTAGCAAAGCTTGTTAATGACGGATATACCAAACTTAATCAAAAAATCCATGACCGATTGTGTAAAATACTTGTGTAAGTGTAAAAAATTGCTGAATAGTCAACGCAAATTCAGTTTATCGAACTAAAATTACACATGGGCCTTTAAACTCGTGCCCCATCATGTGGGGGAGGGGGGGTCAAAGGGTTTTGCATGTCCGATGACAACCCCAACAATTAATGATATATGCAAAACTGGTGCAAATGTCTTGGAAGCTGTAGGAATGTTAATTTTATTACCTGAAAATGTAAACTGGGGTATCTAACTCAATATAATTAAAATTTAAAAATAAATAAAATAGCTATTCAAGTTTCATTTTGTCGCAGTTTTCTAAATTTTTTTTGGTTTTGAGTTCAGCCCTAATGGTATTCATTTCATAATGTAGAAAACCTACGGAAATATTTGCAAATGGTAAGATGCTGTATTAGGATTTATTTTCCTGAGGTATGTAGGTCGGTCGGTGTTTTGGCCATGGACATTTTCAATGGGTAAGCTGAAATGTTGAGACTTAAAAGGGCTTAATATACTCGTTAAGGGTAAAAAAAATACCTTCAAGGCCTTGAAAAATGTTTGGGTTTTAATGTCCAAACTAGGGGTGGCGTGATAAAATTTATCCTGATGAAAATAAAATTATCGCGATAATCGATATCTCGATAAAACAAATGAGTCTGGAACAACCATTTAAAAAAAATGTTAATTAAAAACCTTGGCTGCAGACTACAGTGCAACCTTCATGAACGTGAATTGTGGCACTTGCCATTTGGCCAGTAGACATGAAAATGTATTGCCATGTCCATTACTTTCTCACCATGTAGAAACAATTAGCAGTTGTGCTGCTACTTAGTGTTTGCATTAAACTCGTCAAGCAGCTAAAGTGGCTAGCAACAGCATACTGCAGTTGGAGAGCCCTTGTGATTCTGTATACGCAACGCCTCAAACTGCTTGTTTCTTGCTAGTACGGTTTGAGATAATGACAATTTAAGCGTCAGAGTTTGGACGATAATTCGATGAATCAGAAAAAGGGCGATAACGATAATCAAACTATTTTTATCGCTATATTATCAATAATCGTGCCACCCCTAGTCCAAACTACAACTTGGTGCTTGCTGCAAGAAAGCCTACTTCTTAAGAATTTCTAAGGAAATTTTTGCGGATCACTTAATTTTGATGAAAAAGTCGCAAGGTCATCGCGGGCTCATCTCAAATTTTTAAGGCCCGAGAATTAAATCTAATGCCAATCTTTACTAATACTTAACTATTTTTATTTTATATTATAGATTATGTTTGAAACATTTAACACACCTGCCATGTACGTAGCAATCCAAGCAGTGTTATCCCTATACGCATCTGGTCGTACAACGGGTATTGTGCTCGATAGTGGTGATGGTGTGTCCCACACAGTTCCCATCTACGAAGGGTATGCCCTTCCCCATGCCATTTTGCGTCTGGACTTGGCTGGCCGAGACCTGACAGATTACCTCATGAAAATCCTGACGGAACGTGGTTACTCCTTCACCACAACTGGTAAGCTTATGGACCCCAAAATGCTTGCAGAACAATTTAGGTAATAAAGTAAAATGCGTTATAGTGTACTTCTCTTTGCCTTTCAGCCGAACGAGAAATTGTTCGTGATATCAAGGAAAAGCTGTGTTACGTTGCATTGGACTTCGAACAAGAAATGGCAACAGCAGCATCATCTAGTTCTTTAGAAAAGTCTTATGAACTTCCCGACGGACAAGTTATTACCATTGGCAATGAAAGGTTCCGTTGCCCAGAAGCTCTATTCCAACCTTCTTTCTTAGGTAAGAGCTACTTCAGCTAGTTTGCTATAAAGTTTTATAAACTTTGGTTTCTCAAACCTATTTTGGGGAAGGCTTGTGGAGCACCCCTTAAATTTTCAGATGTTTTAAAATATTTCTTTTACCATTGTACCTAGACTGCCAGGGCTTATTGTAATAGTCTTAAGACTGTTTGCTGGTAATTCTCCATTACCTTTCATTTTCCTTCCCCAACCTAAATGTGGCCTACCATGAGTACTTGTGCATCAGTACAAGGTATTTGGTTATAAATGGACTATTACAGTGCAATTTTAGTACACGTCGGCCTTTGCTGACAGAATTAAAAGAAAATGGAAGTTAAAACTTCCCTTGGCTGAAGTGGACCATATCAAATGTTGTGACAAATGAACTGAATCTTTAGCATAGATGCAGAAAGTTTGGTAACTTGATAATGCAGTTTCTGGAACTCCATATTGCAAGCTACTTCCTTCTTAGAATCTTCATTTTCATGGTTTTGTGGTTGGCTTGGGAATAGTCTACTACTGCCCTTCGGGACGATTCGTTATTGAATGTAGGGCATGGCAAAAACTTTTGCATATACGCTTGTGGGAGAACCTATCAGTGTTTTCTCTATTAGTTAACTAGTTGTTCCCCGCTGATTCAACTCTGCTGTAATAGCCAGCATTATTGAAGTTGAGTTGTTTCTAATTGTTAGAGCGCATATCCGTTCTCATTGTCTGCTGCTCACCCTTTTTCTTTGCTACCGTGGCAAGAATGAGCCCGCTCGCCCTCTTGCTGACTGTTGAAGCTTCGTTTGTTTAATCCTCCCTAATAATCCTTCATTAAGTCTGCTCCTAAGCGAAATAAATATATATTTGGTAAAGTGACCCATTTTTTCTAAATCTTACTGGCCACATCACTGAAAGGTACATCTATTTAATTACTGGGAAGGGAAGAGGCCTTCTTGCAGGTGCACGACTTGTGGGAGTACAGTATTATCCTAGGGAGAATGAAGGAGCCCACAAGCGTACCAAGCAGTGTGAGAATAAGTTTATCCATTAGCTTGGGTTTCAATTTTTGCACAACTTAACGGATAGGCACCATTTTGATATGATTTAACCCTAAAAGCCTTTTAGATTCGAGTTAGCTTAGTTAACCTGGGTAGGTAATGTTTCATGGTACTGTTGCATCTTGAAAATACCAAGTATGTTTAGTACTTACCTTTTCAGTGTTATTTTATGCGCAAAATAGAATACATCCTAATAGGTGTTTCGGAAATAAAAATTAAAAGCTCTTAATTCGTTGCAGGTATGGAGTCTTGTGGCATCCATGAAACCACCTACAACTCCATCATGAAGTGTGACGTTGATATCCGTAAGGATCTGTACGCCAACACTGTACTGTCTGGTGGCACCACAATGTACCCAGGTATTGCTGATCGTATGCAAAAGGAAATCACAGCGCTGGCCCCCAGCACCATGAAAATCAAGATCATTGCTCCCCCCGAGCGTAAATATTCCGTCTGGATTGGTGGCTCCATCTTGGCGTCTTTGTCCACCTTCCAACAAATGTGGATTAGCAAGCAAGAATACGATGAATCTGGCCCTAGCATTGTTCACCGCAAATGTTTCTAAATTTTTGTTACAGCAAATACATTCCAGTTTAAAACACAAATTTTTAATGGCAAAATCTAAACACAAAAAATTGGTAGAGATCATACTATTCCATGTTCAATTTGCTTTGTAATATTTGAAGCTTAATCCCAAGTCCCCAATGTTGTACCTATAAAACAAAACATTCCATGCTAATATGGCAAAGGCAAAGTTAACAATACCTCCCTTTTCAGTATCCATGTTCCTATTATTGGTTAAGGATTCCAATGTTAAGGGATACTATTATTAAGTGAACATTTCTGTGCATAAATACACTTGGGGTAGTCACAATTGAAACTTGCGAAGTATATCTCTGCCTTTCCAAAAAGATTTTTTGAATACTTGTCATATTCCAAAGATGATTTTTGTTACCCTGAGTTGAGATTAGTTGGAACAAAAATCTTTTTTTGTTTGTTTTTTAATGTGTAATCGATGAAAAGTAATAAAACAAAAAACATTCCTCGTACTTTTGTGTTCCATGGTCTTACTTGTAAAGAATCCTGCATGCTTTCAGTGCCAAATAGTGTCTATAAAACTGTTTAGACTTCCATGTTTACGTTTTGTACGCTTAGATTTCAAAGAAAGGATATTTACCGTTCCAATATCCTTGCAAATTTTTGAAAATTTCCTTTACTTTGAAATGTAAACATGGACTCGAATTTTCAAGTAAGCGGTGTGACATTTTTAGACTTAAATCCACTAAGACCATACAGCATACATGCAAAATCTCTGAAAGTGTCTGGCATCCAGAATGCAAAATTGTCTGAGCATATTTTTAGGTGAAAGTGCAACAAATTATGTGATTTTTTTTTGGATTTTGTCAGGTATCCTAGATACGGGATTTTGCATGCACTCCATAGTTTTGTTGCAACAGTTTTAGGGTGGTGCACTGATAAAATTCTCTAATGGCAATCTACCAAGGCCATACATTCATTTTGCAACAGTTTTTTAAGGTGGTGCACTGATAGACAAGATTTTCGAAAGGCAATTCTTTTCAATATCGGGGATGCCACTGAGTGAAAAAATAAATTTGTGCTCTCCATAAAAGTGAAAAACGTGAAAGTGACCACGGTGAAATATGAAATTTTGGATTTTCTGATAAATGAATTGCATCATGCAACTAACGATAAAGATAAAATTCAGTTTAAGGAGTTATTACCTGCATTGACCAATGAGCAGGTTGTTTGATAAATAGCGGTGTAACTCTCACTGTGGAAATGCTGTTCTTTTGTCACTAGAAAAATGCTCACTTTCACAGGACACTGTCTAGCGAATTTTCGATAGTTGACTAGTGACTAATGTTAGTTTTGTAATTGAGTTTCACAGTACGAAATTAGTGAGCTTTTGTAGGAGTTACCAAAATGCAACATGCCCAAGCTCCCCATGTTTGTCTCGCCACTGAAGGAGTTTCGTAGTTTGAAAATAGGCTTATTAAAAAAAGTGTAAAAACTATGTGAAAATGTAAAATTTTTGTGAACAAAATGAAACGCTTGTGAAAGTGTGAAACTAACGACCCACGGTGGTATCCCTGCAAATACAAAATACATTTTTCGTAATCTGCTATTGCAATACGTGTTACATGCCAAACACCATTTGTAAGTACGAGAGGCAGTTCTTGGACCAGTGTGCCACCTTAAGGGAAACGCGTAAAACTAAACAAATTTTTGTAACCTATTTAAAAAAAAAATTTTTGGTACAGGTTAAGTATTAAAATGTTAGCCATACAAATATGCAAAAAATCTGGTTCAGTGGTAACTGTTACAGCTATGAATACATTTAATGTTGACTGATCTGACTGAAGGTTTCTTTTCCGTCCTTGAAAGTGAAACTGACTACCTTATGAAGCATTTTTTCTAGAGCAAATGTGAGCATATACTAATAGAAAAGACAAGTATTTTCTGTTGTGACCTGTAGAAGTTTGAGCCACTTCATCTTTAGAATGAAGGTGTCAAATTCGCAGATATTGGGAAGAATTTTATTTTGGAATTGTGCATTCGTGTTACAATGAACTTTTAAGTGACACGTTTTTAAAAACTTGGCTTGAACAAGCACAAATCTGAACTGGTTTCATCAAGCTAAAGCTTGTTGCTTGGGGAGGAACCCATAGTTGGCCTACTAATATTAGTTGATCATTTAAAATAGGAGTGACTAAAGCTGTGGGTGAGAGCAGCTTGATTAAATGTGCTGTAAAACTTTTCATGCACACTTCAATGAAATGAAACTTGCTGTATTTGAAACGTGCTTGAAACTTTTGGCACAACTCATTTAAAAATTGAAAAAAGAACCTGGTATGCGGGTTGGTCCACACAAAAATACTGACCCAACACTTTCTAGTTAGCACCCCCTCAGAACCAAAGGGGCAGAAATCTAATAAAACAAAGTTCTGTCCTCTCCTGGTTCTGAGGGGTGCTAACTAGAAACTGACGTAATAAAATGTTGGGTCGTCAGTCTTTTGTGGACCACCCTGTGTTTGGCTTGGACTACAGTTGGACGTATTTTAATAAGCTGTTGCTCTACGTTGCCCAAGCTTGCTTGCCCTTCAATTCTGAAAAATAAACGTTGGTTTATTTAATCTGTATCCATTGACAATCTGCCTATTAATTCAGTATCTGAATAAATTAGCAATGTGTTGGTCATCCCTGCTGGAATGCTTTCAAGCTGGTTCAAGGTCTGGCTTGAAATGAGCAGTATTGCATAGCAATTTTAGATAGTTGCCATGCAAACTCTACAATTTGCATAGCCGTTAGCGATGTAACGTGACAAATAGTTTATAACTAGCTTATATAGTGTTAAAATCTTTTGAAAATTCCAATTATACAATAAAACAGCCTGTGAAGCCAATGTCAAATTACCAGCGGAGTACAAAAATGAATGGGCCTAGCTTAACAGTTCAGAAAATTAACTTGAGCTCTTTGCCCCAATCTCCACAAAAGTTAAAACTGGGTTCATACCAGTGCTTACAAACCTTACAAGTCCTTATTTTTCATTTTACCATTTGTAAGGCCTTACAAGTCCTTGAAAATGCAGTACTTAGTCCTTGCAAGTCCTTTTTAATTTCTATACCAATTGAATAGAGCCTCTGCTTGGCTGTATTTGTATATCACATTTCACATTTATTTTCTTGAACTCCGTTGAATGCTGACCCCTAACTTCTTCACGGCTGCATTCACAAATTGGATGGCAGTTTCATTTAGAAATCGTGGAAACCGTTTACATGGCAGTGTGAAAAGTTATTACATATATGGTACCTATCAAGCTCTGTTAGGGTGGCTTGCCTTAGTTTTCGTGGCAGTGACTACAGTCTACACGAAAAATTAACTTGGCGTACTGTAAGGATGTTTTGTCCTGCCAAGATTGCCAAAATGTTTGGCATGTCAGCGTATAAAATGGGAAGCCTATTACATACGTACTGTATTTGTGGTGCTGCTTTATTTAGAGAGATTTGGGTGAGCAAGCTTGCCACAATCTGATTCAACGCACCCTCTTTTTTTTGTCCGCGAATTGTGTAGTATTGCTTGTTAATGTTGGATATTTTGTTTTTTTTCTTGTCGTTAGAGAGACTAGGAACAGAGCTAAGAGCAAACTTCTGTGGCGAACGTTTCAGGACTTGTATCGTTATCTGGGATATAACTTGAAATTGGAGATAAAGACCTCTAATGGTGTCCTTTACCAGTTGCTTCATTAGGAATGAAATTTTATACAAGTGGGTAGCAAAACTTCTCGCCGGTGTACTGGTACACTTGGTACTTAAAAGTCCTTGAAAAAAGCCCTGGTTCTGAGTGGAGCTAACTAGAAAAGTTGGACTTAAATTGTGGGTCGTCAGTTTTTTGTGGACCACCCTGTACACTAAGAGACCAGTGTTTTCTGCGATGCTTTTTGCACTGATCAATTTTGTATCTGAATGCGGTAATGCATTCACTTAATATGTAGAAATTTTTAAAGTGTTGTATTCTGGTACGCATTTTCAAATATCACCTATATGTTAAAAATTTTTGTCAAACCCCTATTTTGCAATTTTTTGCTACGCATTTTCTGCGAATCCTTCATTCTGCAAAATTGAGGCTGGATCGCTTAACACTTGCAATGCCAATTCGGCTTGGCCGAGCGAGGTTATTTGTGAAGTGCCACTCGTGTGGTACCCCACACAACTATTTGGTGGATATTTAAAAATGCACAATGCAAGAAGTTAAAATTCTGCAATTGCAGAAAATGTGTCTGAATTTGTAAGTCCTTAACCTGGAAATGTTCTGGAAAATTGAATAATTCCTAGCCTATGTAAAAGTGGTAAGTCTTGGAATACTGGGAATTCCCATGAATTCTATTTTCCCTGTCTGACATTAGTGTTCTGGGCTCTCACTATTCATAAAATTTGCTGATTTTAGCAGAATGTCATAAAATCTACATCATTAAAATCATATGATGTGCGTGCGTGCGTGTACCTCTACTCCTCTGGAACCAAGGTACCTACAAAGATGGGAGTAGGACCAAACGAAAGATAATTAAATTTCGCTTTTAATAGGCCTATTTTCATCGCTGTAACTTGATATCACCCTCAAATATGCGAAAGAACCTAAAAAACTAACGTCAAAGTTTTTTTTTACCCGCATGATGTTTGTTCATGACGTCATGAGGTTCGTTCATGACGTCATAGTTTGTTCAAAACCTCCTCGAGCAAAGAGATGATCTGGAAAAGGATGCACGGACGACGTATTTTGCAACACATCACATATAGATCTTAAAATCGGTTTTGTATTCACTGGCTTGACGCATGGAAAATTAAAACAATAGATTTGGTTTTAAAACTGTGTCAAACAGTCGTGTTTCTGAAGAATGGAAGGAAGGAAGAAATGATGAATGGAAAGATGGAAGGACTACGAAAAAAAGGAAGGAAGGGTGTGAGAATGGAAGGAAGGAAGAAATGATGAATGGAAAGAAGGAACGAATTAAGGATAGATGGAAGGTAGGGTGGACGGAACGATAGAAGAATGGATGGAAGGACGAATGGGAGGAAAGAAGAAATGTGTGGAAAGATGGAAGGATGGATCGAAGGAAGGATAGAAGGAAGGATGGATGGATGGATCAATCAAAGGAAGGATGGATGGAAGGAAAGGAAGGAAGGAAGAAGGGTAGATGGATGGAACGAGGGATGGAAAGATAGAAGGAATGATGGATGGATGGATGGAGGGAGGGATGGGTGGAAGGTAGAACGGAAGGATGGAAAGAAGGTTGGGTGGACCTGAATGTGTATCAACTGACTTGATGCATGGAAAAAACAGACCCATAGACCTGCTTTTAAAAGGGCGTCATTTTTTTGGATTCTCAGCACGGCAGTGCGTGGATTGAGCGAGCAAAGCGAGCGATTTCCACGTAAACTAAAACTTTTCAATGTGTGGCTCGCTTCGCTCTCACAATCTTTCAGCTCTCACCTTCGTAGGAAATTACATCTGACGTTCTGCAGATGTTTCTCCAAGTGAGGGACCATCAGAAAGTGAAGTTATAAGACGCCTATGAAAAAGTCTGTGCTGAGCACGACGTAAAGAACAATATTCTTAAAATAAGTAAAACAAGAAAACCCATATAAAGTGTATACTAACACAAATTACAAGTGACTTGTGGTTCTTGGTGGTTACATTGATTCAGTCACGATTCTGAGGAAATGTTTGCGCTGATTGAGTGAGCGAAGCGAACGAAAATCGGCGTTTGCCATCAGAACAGCGCTTTTCTGATAAATTGCTTGATCTTTTTCCTTGGCTCCTTGGACGTACAAAAAATATTGACCTTCTCTCGAGATAACCGATATCGCATTCTACACTCTTATAATTAGCTTGATCGTTTTTTATGTGGAAGGTCTGTCTGTATCATAAGTGTTGCAGCAAGAAATCTAATCGAACGTAGCGAGACGACGCGGAATGAGCGAGCGAAGCGAGCGACTCCGCTAGTAATAAAAAAAATGCAAAATTCAGATTAGTTTGCTAAAATTAGCGAGGGGGTGGGCTGTCACTGCAGCCCCTTTTGTGGCATCCAACTGTTTTCAATAATACAGGCCTGTGGATCCAGGGAAGCATTGGGAAGTCTAGGTGTTTCATCAGTACAGCCCCAGCAACCACCAAGAAGTTGGAAGCAGGTAAGGTAGTGGGGACATCCCCCCCCCCCCAACAAAAAAAATATCTGGCATTCCCTTTCATGTCAAGGTTGGGGGGGGGGTCGACGTGATTAGGACAATAGAAGGCATATCACGGACGACAACTTTATATTAAACGTCATGAGGTACAGGTAGGTATCCGCCAAAAGTTTCGGCGAACACCGTCCCATGCTCGAACCATTGGTGTGGCTGTGGAACAGGCAGGAGTCGGCCAAGTACATTGTGGAGATTCGCTCGCTCGTCCAGAAAGAGGCTATTGAGGAGGCCCCCATGTGGTACTTGGAGCTTATTCAGTCCAGCGCGTGTCATCCCCAAGAACAATGGTGGTTCGTGCCTGATTTTCAATCTGAAGCAGCTTAATTTACATAGTGAAACACTTCAAAATGGATACCCTACCCTCAATCAGGGACTCTGGGAATAGGAGACTTGCTCACTAGATTTGGAGGACACCTCCCTTCACATCCCCATTCCACCTATCTTCCAATGTACCAATGCACCTATGCACCAATGTACCTATGCACCAATGCAGGGTGTTGCCGTTTAGCCTCTGTACAGCGCCCCATGTCTTCGTGCTAGTGATGAAGCCGGTAGTGAGCAAATTGCACCGCTGGGGAATCGGGACATTTGCCTACTTAAGATGACTGGCTGATGGCGAACGAGAAGCGGGCAGGGCTGTTAGGGGACACAAGAAAATGTACCACTTTCTTCAAAGCCTGGGTCTAGGTGTGAACTGGGTAAAGTCCCGCATCAGCCCTGCACAGACATTGAGTTTTTGAAGGCAGAGTTCAACTTCGTGACATTCTTGATCTACCCATTGAGAGCAAAGGTCACAAGCAAGTCGCTGTTCCAAGAGTGTGATTCCGCTCCGTTGGTTCCGGAAGGAAGAGTGGCATCCGAAGGTCAGCTGGGAGGACACGATCCCCTTGTGGCACATACCAGTGTAGGGGACGTTGTGGTGGACAGTGAGGGACCACCTAGTTTATGGATACCAGTCAACAGACAGGTGTCGGACTGGCAGCTAATGACGGATGCCTCCCTATCGGGAAGGGAAGTGTTGTCGGGTGTAGAACAGGCGGCCGGCAAGTGGTTGAACAAAAAGAAATTACTGCAAATCAATGTGCTGGAGCTGCTTTAGTGCTCTGTAACTGTGGAAAACTCCCTTGCGAACAACACGGTGACCGTGGTCTGCGACGACAAATCTGCAGTGGCATATATGCCAGGGGGGGGGGGATGTGCTCCTCTTGTATGTGGAGGTGAGTCACATCTTTAGACGATGCATTGAAAGGAACATAACCCTTGTGCAGACACATTGCAGGATGTCTCAGCAGACGAACTCTTGAGGGGGGGGGGGAGCTCCACCCAGAGGCGTGCCAAATGTTCTCGATGTAGGGGACCACGTCAACGGACCTCTTTGCCACATGGAAGAATATTCAGCTCCAGCTATCGTACTCCCCATACCCAGACGATAGGACGCTTGGAACGGATTGCTTCAGCGCAAACTGGGAAGGGATGAACGTCGACCTGTTCTGCCTGATTCAAGTAGCACTGAACAAGATCAGACACTTCCCAGGCAGGGTTTATACTGGGGTGCCTTTGAAAATTGACCTAAGTAACTCACCTTGCGAAGAAACATGCCGTTGCATGTACTAATTGCGTAGTTCGTGCAAGATGTCGTGTCACCATCCCCTGATCTAGCTTAATCTTAGAAGAATGCTTGTACTTAGGGCATTCAACTTACGCTTCAGGCAGTAAACTAAACAACCCAAACCATGTTCACAGAGCTTGGTTCCTGGGGGGACAGGGGGCTAACACTAGAAAAGAATCAATTGACGACCAATCAGAAAGAAGGTGAAGGAAGGGGTTGCATTTATTTACATTAATTCACTGTGTCGGGTGGACGAGTATGTTGCATTCAGTGAAGGGTGGAAGAAGGTTCAGTTTTAAAATTCAATAATAAGCTTCAGAAATTAGTAATTAAATTTTCAACGTATCTTAACAGCAAGTACGTAAATAAACTCCTGCTTGCTGTTCAAAATAATACTGTTTGTAGTTTGTTGCTGCCACATGACTGAGCATCGATACGATGTTGAATCGTTCTAGTGACGATTTTGGGTTAAAAATGGTAACTGATTTGTGACGTGTAGAAGCAATGAGTTACGTTTGGTTGGTCCAACCAGGTTAATTTTCGAAGGCACCCCGTGTTGCTCCCCCGTGGGAAAACGCCCCGTGGTTCGTGGACTGGTAGGAGATGGTGAAGGAGGCCACAGTGGAAATCTCTCCTGAGCCAACGGGGAGGGTCGGTGCGACACACTACATTTTCACGGGTGGCTACTTTGACCAGGGTTCTTCAAGAGAGGGGTTTCTCGGAGGAGGTGACAGCATTAGTGATCAAGTGTTAAAGGGAGTCAACGAAGGAAAGTGGAGGGGCTGGTCTTTTTGGTGCACTGCCCAGTCAGTAGACTCATGCAGCCCGTCTGTTCAGAAGAGGTGTAAATTCCTAGTGGTACTTTTTCGAGCCGGGCTTTCATTTAAATCCATCAAGGGTTATAAGACAGCCATTGACTCAGTGATGTCACTTATAGGGATGGAAGTCGTGGTTAACAGTGCTGTGGTTTCGAAACTTTCAATCCTTTCCTATGCTCCGACCAAGGGTGTGTCAACAATGGGATCTCCCAAAGGTGTTGCATTTTCTTTCGGTACCCCATTTCGAACCTTTGGCTAGGGCTAGTGCCAGCAACAGCGGCCCATAAAAGTGAACTAGTGGCTTTGGTTAGGGACAGTGACTTCATGAGTTACGCCAGCAATTGATCACGGGTGTCCTTCTTACGCCCGCCAGAATTCGGGGCTAAAACACTGAAGCCAGAGGACAAACCTTCCCCAATCGTGATTGAAGCCCGGACCAACATACTAGAGAAGGAATGTGTGGAACAGGTTCAATGCCCCGTTTGCACCCTCAAACATTACCTGGCTGCATCGCGGAAGTGGTCGAGGAAGCAGGAGGTAAGTCGGGTCTAGCCCCTTTTTGTGAAACACTCGGAGGAAGGTGGACCTACAGGAGAGGCTGTATCTCCCGGACTGATTGGGAAGTGGATTGTAAAGTGATCATCGAAGTGTATACTGGGGTGGACAGCCGCAGAGTGGGAGATGGCGTGAATGCACACGAGTTGCGTACCATGGCAACTTTATGAGCATATTCGATGGGCCCCACCATGGAAGAGGTCCTAGCAGCGGGGAAATGGAAAAGCAGAACAACATTCATTTCCCATTATCTAAGGGAGTTGGATACATCCGGAGTCACCAGTGGGAGCCAACCGTTTGTAGCCGCAGGTAGCGTACGTAGAAAATGAGGATAAGTGGTGGATCGCTCTGTCCCACTAGGACCCTATATTTTGTAGGGGTTATGGGGACGTTCGGTTCATGCAAGGTGCAGGGTTCGACGCCTTTGAGAGGTGTCACAACAGACAAAATCAGCGTAACATACAGGCAAGTATTTTAGGACAACAGTAAAACCGGGGTTTTACCCCTAAAAATAGTTTTTACTTATCCGAAAATACTTACCTGTACGAACCCTCCCACGTCGAACTGTCCTATTGGATTAGTGAGACAAACTGAAGATGGCCGTGCAATGGGCCCCGGGAAGCGCCAGGGCATGAACCGTACCAGCATTAAGTTTAATTATTTGGGATAAAAAGCATTTCCAAACATGGAAAGCATAATATACAGATAGCATTATATACAGATAAGTAAAAACTATTTTTAGGGGTAAAACCCCGTTTTTTGCTCTTTGCAGTTGGTAACGTAAATTTGATCGTTGATTGTAAAAAAATTTAGCGAATTAAAGCTCCTCGAAGTTTTGATTAATTTGGCGTCACGGTCCGGGACATGGGAAGCCGTGTACGAACGTACTGAAGTTGCAACCGTAGTCTTCAGCAGTTGTGTGGTATTGATTGTGAATTAAAGCTCTTAAGTATTGAGAGTAATTTGGCGCCACAATAAGGACAATTTCTGGGAGCGTGGAAAGTGCGAAAGTACTGAAGTTGTTGCTGCTAGCGGGAGATATTTTTGGGCAGTTAAGCTTACCTCAGTCCAATTCCACTTGGGCAATACTTCTTGTTAACATCGGGTAGTTTTTTTCTCCTGTCCTATGCAAAAATGCTTGAGAAAAAATGGGTTCTTAATTGACTTGCGTTGGAAGATTGTGCTCTCATGCCCAAGCAATCGCAGCTTTTTAACGTTAGGATTTTATCCACCGAAAACTGGTATAAAAGCCGCCGCGAAGTTTCCAAAAAGGGCCGGCCTGTGAAAGTAGTAATGTCATTCAACCATGGAAGGCCACCAAGGTTAAGTCTATTAACTAGAAAACTTGGCGCATTGCCCTCTTTAATTTGCATGTATGGCTACTGTTCAGACTACTGAATAGACACTTGGGAAACAAGCAACACTTGGGAGAATCTACACACCCATAAGACGAATATTTTCCTGTCGAGCCACTACTATGGTGGTAGGAAGTTCAAGTCCTATCTCAAACAGTACTACTTCACGAACCTCATTTAGAGTTAAAATGGTACTATCACCGATTGAAATGTGAACGAAAATACCCTGGCGCCATCTAGCGGCAGTGTTATTGTTAACCTGCATAGCTTGCTTCCAGGTGCACGAGGACGCACCAAATTTTCACTCAATAATTAAGGAAGCTCGTGACTTGTTTGTTTCGTAAAAAGAAATGACATTGTGCATTCCTTCACTTGATGCAAGCAAGTGCTAGATAGTACTAGGTACGCTAGATGTTGCCAGATTCTGTCTACTTTCAAACGGTGATAATGACACTTTAATTCTTCTAACGGGTGCATCAATGGAGGGTTGGGGAGCCCACGTCGGAGGTCGCAAAGTCTTAAAGACTTTGGACAAAGGAAGTATTGGACCAGATAAACATTATGGAAGTAAATTTTGTATCAGAGAAAATGGTACAAGTCCAGATGGACAACACCACAGCAGTAGTTTATCTCCGGGAGGGAAAAAAAGGGGGGGGGGGGGGGGGACACAGAAACCTTCACAAAGTCACCTTGGAGATTTTGAAGTATTGCATATCAGTTAAAAATGACACTTCTTTCTCTTCACATTTCAGGAAACTGGAATGCAATTGCAGATTCCTTCTCGAGACGTCACAAACCAACCATGGGAAAGTGAACACTAAAAATGTCCATCTGCAAAAAATATCTGTTCGCCACTTGGGGAACTCCGATGGTCGACCTTATTCGCTTCTTGGATTAAGTCTAATTGAAAATGCTTATAAAGCATCTGATATCAATTGCCACAAGAACATCAGATTCACCGCACATGAGCTCGGGGGCCATTTCCACTCCGAAATCCCACCACTTCGGGTATACGAATACCCATGCAGATGGACTTCACAATCTGGGAGCCATCATTACTGCCAGACATGTTGTCCAGCCCCCTCAGCACTAAACGAAGAATAACAACGGTTTTTTTCTGGGCCACCACATCAGGAATGAGATCCCAGATACTGTTTGAAGTAATTCACAGCTATACTGTACTCTTCATTAAAGTGCATAAGTCCAACTTTTAAGGGGACCAGCTTCTAACCACTGGGGAACCCGTCAGGTGGTACCTTCACTTTTTTGATGAGGTCTACTGTTAATGGTATAATTTACAGGTTACGTATATTTTCGTCACAATAGAAAGGGAGAATTGCTGTGGCAGCGGCTAAATTCCGTTTCTATTGCTTAAACAAAAATGTACATTACCTGTACCCTCCCTACCTCCACTTTTGAGTCACCACCAAGACATTGAGAGGAATAAAAGATGACTGGGACGTGCATTTGGCGCTTTTATACTAGGAGGGCAGTGCAGGCCTGCACATCAGGGTTAGTAAGCTGGGGATTGGCTCAATCAATTTAAATCTCTAGAGGGAAAAAGCATTTACGAATAAAAATGCTATAACTTACAGGTAAGCAATGGAAACAGAATTTATGCTGCTGCCGCGGCAATTCTGTTTCTACTTGATAGGCTCTTGTATCATGATCTGCAATTTATTTCCTACTACATGCAGTAGTACAATTAAGTACTGAATTGATAAGCGCGTAACACTTGCGCATGTTTGACAATAGAAACAATGGTTACAACAATTTTGAATTTAAGCTGTATGGGTATCTTTATGGCCTATGAGAGTTAACTTTGGATGTTGGATTGACTAATTGGCCAGTAATACAAGTCAGCGTTAGTAAGGGCACATTCCCACACGTAAATGTTGAGGATTCCTTTTGCCTAACTCTGATCAGGAAAAGGGGCTTTAGGACCCAGTAACCAATCAAAGATGACTAGCACCTTCATCCGGCACCTCCCATTTACCATGATGGAAAGGAAAGGAAATCGCGAAGGGAAACTTTAAGGATCCTGATGCAGGCACCGGAGCCCAGAGAATTTTCGAAGCAAGTCTTCGTCATCAGAAAACGAAGGAAGGGAACTGTAAATTATCGAAAAGACAACTTCTAGACAAAGTAGTGTAAATGATTTTTTTTTTTTATCTCCCAGTTAAGGTCTGCAAGGAATGCCCAGCGTCAAACTTGGACAACAATGAGGACACCCTCCACCTCCCCTTTCACAAACCAGGACGATGGGAAGGCAAGTTCCTAAGTCACACATTCAATCAGTGGTATTATTTCGTGTCCTAGTAGAGAGGAGGAATCTTACAGGACGGAGGAAGGCACGTCAAAGCCGGTTGCCACACTTCGCCACGGCTGGAGAAAAAAGGGATTCTTCTTCGGACCCCAAATCCCGTCTTAACGCCACTTACAAGGACTAATGCCAAGCGTGATACAAATTGCGATTCAACAATTTGATATGCTTTTTCCCATTTCGACCTTGCCTATTCGTGCTGTCAATAACCAGGGAAGGCTACTGGCTACCCTTTTCCACCATTCCCAAACTAACGTGCGAAGTTCCAGAGGACTAGTTACCAAAGAATAACTATTGATAAAGAAAATTGCCATTCTGCTGGAGAAAAGAGCCGTTCAGGAATCCAAACCAGGAACACCAGCATCCTTCAGTCCAGCCAGAGTAATTCCGAAAAAATCCGAAGGATCTCGACTTATTTTCAACTGTTCCATCTGAACACCTTCATTGAAAAAGAACACTTCAAAATAAACACTGGACTCAAGACTGTCACTCCAGGATGTTCCCCTTCACCCGTCTGCCTTCTAATACTTCCAGCTGGTCGCGAACGAACAGTGTACCACTTCAGTCATCACGTTCGGAGTTTCAAGAGCGCCCCACGTCAGTCCTGGGATTTCTACACTGGAAAAAAGTGAAGACACGCACACCTGGATGATTTGTTACTTCGCAACCTCTCCCAGACGGATCTTCTACGCAACACGGAGTGCACGTGCAACCTCTTCAAGAATTTGGGACTCAGGATACATTTAACCAAGTTCAGGCTTCAACCAGCCAGCTCCTTCAGTTTCCTGGGGGCATTTTTCGACCTACAAAAGTTTACCCTCCTCCTGTCACTGGAAAGAACCACAGGAATCGATAACGGTCCTAACGTCTCAGCATTCAGTTACTACAAGAGCACTATGCAGCCTTCTCGGAAAAATAAGACTTCGTGGCAAGACTAGTACCATTCCGGAAAGACAACTGGACGGCCAGGAGATTCTGGAAGGACTCCGTTCCCAGACCTCCCATGGTGGTCAGTCGAAACCAACCTGACTGTGGGTGTGAGGTTTGCATCCCAACCCCAGGTCAACTACTCCTGTTCACGGATGCATTCCTTAAAAGGGCAGGGATCCTACATGCAAAACAGGGAAGTAGCAGGGAAATGATTGGAAGAAGCAGCCCAGCTTCACATCAACGTTAAGCTCAGTAGTCCGACTTGCGCACCAGAATTGGCAACATCTAATGACAGACAAGACAGTCGGGGTAATGTCAGACAACTCGACGGCAATTGCCTACAGGACAAGGGGGGGGGGGGGGCCAAACACTCCCCGCTTTGCACAAAAAGGTCTCAGCACTGTTCAGAATTTACCAGCAGTACAACATTCACCTGATCCCGATGCATATCCAGAACAGGCTAAAAGTGTGAGCAGACCAACTCTCCCGACAGAATTTGATAGCCACCTGCTTGGTAAGCGTGGGAGACCCCAATGGTGGACCTGTTCAGCACTCGCTTAAATGCGCAACTATTGAACTATGTGTCCCCCTTCCCAGACCTACACGCGTGGGCGACAGATGCCCTGAGCATTGATTGGACAGGGATCTCTGCATACCTGTTTGCCCTGTTACGTCCTCAACAATTCCCCGGGTTGCTGCATCCTCATAGCCCCATGATGACCTGCAGCGGCATGGTAGGTAGACCTTCTTGAGCTACTCAAGGAGGGACTAATCGAGCTTCAGCTCAGGAAGGAGCTAGTGACACAGTTCCCAGGGAAGACGAAACATCACAATCCCAGTGTGCTTCATCTTCACACATGGAGACTCTGATGGGTAATCAGAGCGTCTGGATTCTCCATGGAGGTAGTCCAAACTCTCATTCAATGCCACCGTGCCTCCACAGCGATGGTGTACAAGGCAAAGTGGAAGAATTGGTACTCCTGATGCGAAACAAAAGATTGATCCGTGCAACCCATGAGGAAATCCACCACGAGTGCAACCCATTGGTTGACTCCTGGCGGATTACCTCAAGGAACTCGTTGACAAAGGCTTTTCGGTAATGGCATATCGGTTGGCTATTAACTCCCGTACTGGGCTTCCTACGGAAGAAGTCACCAACAGCTAAGTAATCTCCCGGCTCATCCAGGCCTTCAGAAATCGGAGACCAAAAACAAGAGTCTTTTTCCAGCATGAAACTTAGCCCTCGTCCTGGCAAGCCTTAGGCCCCCTCTTACGAGCTGCTGGGACAAGCTTCGCTGGTTCACATTTCCCAGATGATCAGCGCGAAGACACAAAAACCAGAGAAGACCCACCTTGAGCTGTCGTGGTTCAGGCATTCGCACCACTGGTGAGTTCAAGGGACAGTAAGAGGCTACAGTGGAATGATACTACCTGCAAGCTTCGACAGTCATGGAAGGAGAGAACGAGTCTGTATACACCCCGCGCTTCCTGCCAATCGACTTAAGTCTCAAAGAAGGCCACGCTAAAAATCAAGCTTCCTTCTTCTAAGAGTTTCACCCTCGATGTTTAAAAGTTGTCTGAACGAGACTTCAGACTGGGGAAGGTTGAGAGAATAATATTTTTTGTATGAATGTGCATTGGCAAACGTGTCCAAAGGAGGATCGTCAGGACTCTCTTCAGTGGTAGAAATTCTTTGTAAGGCCATTTAAAAAAAAAATAGTTGTTTCTCAGGCATCGCCGCACCGCCTAAAAGCTGCCGCACACCTTTTTTTTTTTTTAATTTTCCTCGCTATTTACCGCAGCGCTTCCAGCAAAATACGATTACGAGACATCGGACAAAAAAAAAACAATCACAAGCACCACACCAACAATAGGGATAAGAGTATATCATTATTACTCTTCTATTATCATTATTACTACTTATATTATTACTCTTAACAACAGCAATTATTGTTATTGTTGTGGCAAAAAAAAAATGTAAAAAAAAACACCGCCCGCCCGCATTGAAAAAATTTGTTTTCGCCCGAGAAACAACTTTCTTTTTTTAAATGGCCTAAAACTGTTTTCTTAAGGTAATGGAAAATAGAATGAATGAAAACGTGCCAAGGAACAAAGTCTGGGCCTTCGTCAAAAATGTCTAGCAACGCTGATGTGGAGTATAAGGCAGTGAAGCAAACATCCAGGAGGGCACCATATGGTTATTTTATCAGGTTCTCTGTTCCAAGTTTCTTTCATTTTTGGATTTTGTAGACTAAGACAAAGATTTTTTTGTTATGAAGCTTTCATTTTTTGATCCAGTTACTCCCATTGTCCATCGATGAGACGCTCCAACTTCGAGGTTTTAAAAGGTATTTCTTTCCGTTAGCTGAGCTAGTGGCAGTCTGCGTGAAATCTTGTACAGAATAAACTGATTCAGGATTGAAGCATTCGTCGAAGTCAGAAAAGTTTAGGGGCAGGGGCGAATTTAGGCGTTTTTTTCTCTAGCATCAGGGGAAAAAAGAATGTTCCCTCTTCCTTTTCGAGGTTTGGAGCATAACTATCAAAACGACGCTTTGAAACAGTGTCAGGCTGAATTTCTAGTTTTATTTTCCTTTTTGTGTGCGAACACTTCCATAGTTAAGTTGTGCGTTGGCAACATTTCAGAATGTGCGATGTTGACCGAGCGTTCAAAAGCTTTAGTGTCACGGCATTTAAGCTTCTCTGTGATGTGGTAACGTTGTTCCTCTGCATTGTAGTTACGTTGTCAGTCTTCTTCGTAACTACGCCGCCTCTTTTCTACATAGGGATGTTGTCCTCTGGTGTCGTCGCGACGTTATCCATCATGACCTGCGATATTGACACCCTCAGTCCTTTTTTTTGTTTTTGTTTTTAGTATCGTCAACGCAACTTCCAACGTAAGCGCTGAGCGACACATTCCATTTTTCCAGTTCATTTTCTAGAGTGACAAAAGGACTTCCACCAAAACTCCACACTCTTTTCCTTCCTTAACAGTTTTTCCCGGCGTTTCATTACTTGTCCTCGTCTTATTGACGCTAGCCTGACAACTAGTTAACACAGGACAATTTGGCTCGTCTCTCGGAACACTGGGGAGGAACGGGAGACTTGTGTGTCGAGGACTTTAAGGTATCTTCATTTATTTTATCCTTTTTGATCGTATCAACCCAGTCTGCCGTACCTCCGGCTCGTGTCGTGTCCGTATAACGGGAGACTAGTTTGCTCTGGAGCATCACCCAACCGGCGGAGCATCCCGATGTAGAGTGTTGCCCAAACTCCTTTGACAACATGGAGGTGAAGGAGAACGTTTACTATGCTTTTCTTTCCCATTATCATTTAAAAGTGTATTACCGGGTAGACTTTCAATCATGCCTTTTGTCACTATCGTCCTTCTTAATAGACTTGCTAATACTCGCATTGTGGCTCTTCTCCCGCGAACTTGGACGAACGTCGGTAGATTGCGTTGACGGCACCCACGAATCACGATCCGAGATTTTCAGAGAGAAGCAGCAAAGGAAAAGAATTTTTTTCACATCTTTGGAAATTTTAACTGGCATGGCATCCAATTTTGTATTCATGCGAGCAGTTATGTAGTTTCACACCTCTGAGATGACCCATCCCAAGTTACTACGTGATAGAGTTGACATCCTTGGCTAGAAAAACGATAATTTTAAAATGTAAAATTAGTTTTTACTAGCCTAAA
>JAHWFP010168009.1:5549-22499 GCA_023313725.1 Lithobius niger | reverse complement strand
CCAGGAATGGGGCCGAAGGGGGCATACAAGGATAAAATAGAGACAAGCTTAAAAAAAAAGCCAAAAAAAAAAAAGACTGACGAGCAAAAAAAAAAAAGGTCCCCAGGAAAAAAACCTCAGCGTGCTCTTTTACAGAAGCTTTTCCCTGCCCTGTACGTGGTCTGTTTACGCTACTGCTGAAACTACGCTTGGAAAATTATCCACCGTCTTGTGCAATTTACAGTGCAATTTCAAAACTGGGAAGGGGGGGGGGGGGTAGTTTTTCAAGCAAAACGAACAACATGGCAAACATCAACTTTGTTTTTACACTTAACATGAGACTGGAGTAACGAAAGCCAATGGTTGGAAGAAATCTGTAGGAAGAAATTTTGTAGTTTGCAGGTTGCAACATGACAAATATGTACTGCGTCTACGATTAAAATCACACGTTTTATTTCTAAAAATTCTAATTTATTTCTAATTTGTATGTATAGAAATTGTGTTTTCTTGTTTTTTTGAATCAGCTTTCTGTACCTATTTCGTAAACTCATTTAACGCATGCTACAATCAGGACCCTGGGCCACACAAGCAGCTTTTTTTTTTTAAATAATAATTTTTGTTTGAGCTTGCTTCAAGTACTGGATTTCACAAGTAATTTCCGTGATCCCGCACCTGCGTAATTAACTGCTGTTGGGCATAATGTGGCGCCGTATTTTCGCTTTGCACGTTTCATTTAGCTTGTCAAAGTTTACGAAATTAGATTCATTCATGCGAGAGAAAAAACGTAATTATTTCAGGGCTTTTCGTTTAACACTCACTAATGCAAAAATGTATCTCCGTTGCCTGCGGAGTTAAAAACTGCACGTTGGAATCCTGCACACGCATCAAAACGCCACCAAACGTGCAAGAACAACAAACTTAGTTAAACGTGGAATGCATGATATGGGTGAAGTGAAATTGATCAGCGCTTTCAATGAGATAAAAAAAAAATTATTAAGTGTTTCTGTAACATATTTTGGAAACCTTTACCAAAGCTGATGAACGGACTCCGCTGCGTAATGTTTCCCCGCACTAACGTTTTGCTGCTCTAACAAAGAACGAACAAAACAGAAAAAAAACATGCTTTCTGAGACCAGTGCCGCTCATTTCTTCCAAATTGAGGCCAATAAAACTAAGAGTGCCACTTTGGAGAAACCTATATGGTATAATGAGACGATAGACTTTTTACAATTTACCAGAAAAATTTTTAAAATATCACTCAATTTAATAAATTAAAAATGAAGTTAAAAAAATCATTATAATTGTAAAAAATAAATAATGTATTATACGTTGCTCCAAAACGAATATGTAAAGAAATGGTGAATTGGGCTGGGGGCATTCTTGCATTTGTTACTTGTGTTTGTATGTATATTGTGTAAATACCGTATGATTGTTGAATTTCCATCAGAGTAGTGAATTTGAAAAAAATTAATGTGATTACAACTGTAGTGAAAAAAAAATAGACATAAATCGCTGGAAGATAACTCACTGAACCCGTTATTAAGGTCACAACCGTGACCAGGGCTCCATTCGACCGAAATTTACTCGGCCTTCACTTATCTTTATGCCAGTGGAGGATGTGGCCATATCGATTAAGGCGCTATGCAAGTGATCTGGGGGCTAACTGGGTAGCCGGTTAGAATCCGGGTCATGCCACTCCGACGAAACATAAGTGCATAAAGGTGGCTTACTGAACTACGTTATTTCTAGTGTATGATTATCGCTGTTGGTTAATTTCCAATTTTCCTTAATACAACTGTAGTGAGCACAAATAAGCATATCAAATGCTTCGTGCTCTATTGTCTTTAAATTAAATTTAAAAAAAAAGAAAGAAAAAGAAAAAGAAGAAACTACTGAGAGCAATACCATGTTGGTAGATAAGCCTGAAATAAGATGCACATTTTGTACCAGCAATGGTCCCCAGGCCGTAGGGCTGTCTGAGAACACTGATATTGAGCTATAGTTCGGGTTGATGTTTGTGAGGAGCCTCGCATGTCCAACTCCATTTCAACACGGACACGATTACCATATTCATGTGGATTTTATCTTTTTTCGTCTTCTCCTTGTATAGGGTTATCCCTCCCCAATCCCACCAAATAAAGTGGAGCCATGCATATTTAACCATGCTGCCATTGCTAGTCTAGATTCAGATGGTGTATCTGAACACACTGAGGTGAACTCTAAATCTCACGATGGTCAGTTTCGCTTCCCTTCCCTTGCATGGTACAGCTTTTCTTCAATGCTGAAAAAGGTCTCTCACCCTACAAACACAGGGTGCGTTGAGCATCACCTAAATACGACATCAGTGTTTCAACTAGTGGTAGTAGGTCGACCATACTACTACTCAACCTGGTTGGTTTGGGATGAAATGTACCTCTGTATGTGCCACGGATCACAAAGGTACTGTGAAGACACGACTAGTGTACCTTCAGTACATCTTTTGAGTACTTTTCGGCTCTCAAGACAGTACACAGTTGGTGTGGAGGCTTACCTGGTACGTACTAGTGTCAATTAGTTTTTGGCTAAGAATTTTTTTCGTGATTCCCGAAACAGTTCGCACCAGGTTTGTGCGCTTTAAGTTTTTTGATTCCAAAACGCCACTGGGGGATGGAGTAAAGAATGTTTTACTGTGCAGTGATGTGTTCTAGCAGTGCACAGCGGATTTAGGGTGCATTGTTTCAATTTACAATGCATTTATTATTACAATATTATATCGTTGTTAAATACTTGAAGTGAATAAAAGCACAAAGAAACAAAATGACACAACGTTTCGGGGATATCATACACCCCTTTTCAAGTGCAAAGGAAATCGGCTGAAAAGCATCGTACAAAAAGCAAACTTAAAACTCTAAAAAAAATCATACTATGCAAGACACAAGATGCTAACAATTTGTTTAAAAGCGAAACCTAAACCTTCCTGTTCGGAACAGGTAAGCAATAGGCATAAAAGACAGAACAACTTATACGGAGTTTCCTAGCTCTCTAAAGACTGCTGATAAATATTTCGCCCAGTAAATAAAAAAAAAAACAATAAAACGAGAAGAAACCTTAAGTACATAACCTGAAGAGAAAAACTACACATCTTTTTTTTTTCAGACTGTGTACTTAAGGTTTCTTCTCGTTTTATTGGATTTTTTTTTCTATTTGCTGGGCGAGAAATTTATCAGCATTCTTTAGAGAGCTATAAGATGTGATATCCACTCAAAACCAAGAATGGTAGTAAAATCCAAAAAATGCCTACCCTGGAAGTAGTGATGTCACTCCACCAACAACGATTGCCACCAACTTTCTTCTCGTAAATGCTATCACACGATCGCAACACCAGGTAGTCAGGTGTAGTTAGTATAGTCACAATCCACCCAACACTAAAAATGACAGCACAAACGTAAAAGTGTCCGTCTTGCATTGTACTGATATCATTCCACCAAGAAAGGCGGCCAGTAAGTTTCTATTCCCAACCACGATACTGTCATCTTTCTCGGAGGAATGATATCAGTACATTGCCAGGCGGACACTTTTTCATTCGCACTGCCATTATTGGTTTTGGATGGATTGTGATTTTACTAACTTTAGTAATTTTACTAACTTCACTTTTAACCCACACCAAATTAGGTGAGAGACCACATGATTACGTCCTAAATTGCTCAGTAATTTACCAGATTACATTTGGAAGGTTTGTAAGAAAACTAGATATTAAATCGGGCCTATAGTTTATTTTTTCGCGTTCATTTTTTTCGTTGGATTTTATTATACGACTTTAAATTTGTTCCCTGGATGGGGTTATGTTAATGGTTTTTAAAAGGTTTTGCAAGGCTAGTGGTTGTTTTTTTTACTTTCGTTGGTAAATGCTAATGGTTCCCTAAGGTGTTAGTGTTACTAGCATTTACTTTTAATTAACAAACCTTGTTTCGATAGTGGTAAAAACAAAAAGAGTTGATTCTACATCGTGACTATAAAATTTTTTTGTTTTATAATTTTTTATTAATGTATTCCCTACACACGAGCTGAATAAACTTCGTACCAGATATACTGAAAACTACAAATGAAATCAAACAAGTTTTACGAGGGTTTGACAGGCAGCGAAGGCGGACGCCCTCTGACTGGGCAAAAAGCTGGCAAGGCATACAAATAAAACGTAAACTAATCCCCACTTTAGTATGACATTATTTTTTTACGTAATCCCAGAGCATAGTTTGTTCGTTATATCAAGAATTTATAGGGTTGGAGAGAAGAATTTGTGACCGAGACCCCATACTGAAACGTCCTATATCCAGTCCAATTAGTTCCGTCTGAGTTTATAGAGGGCACCACGAGTTTTATGTGGGATTTTCTACTCAGTTTTCAGCCTAAAATTAAACTGAACAAAGTGAAACTAGCTTGTATTTAATTATTATTTAGTTTAGCTTAGTTGTAATTTAGTTTACTTTAGATTTTGGGCTGAAAAATGAGCAAAAATTACCAGATGGAACACGTGGCGCCCTCTGAAAGCTCTGATAGAAGTAATTGGAATGGATCTAGGATGTTCTAATAGTGACTTTTTAGAGTTACAAATTCTCTTCCCCAACCCTATAAATTCTTGGTTATATAAACACATAATAGGCCATAACATTGGCTAAAATGGAACGAAACTCGAATTATAAATTATAAATAAGTGATTTCAAACTTCAAATTACATTGTGGGTCAGTGATAAAATGTATCGTGGAACCTCCTGAAAGGCAAGAGACCCCACACATGCAAGTATTTAATTCTTGGGCAAATTATTTGTGCCCATGTTCACTATAAAAGATGATAAAATGAAACTAAAGCGCCACAAGAAATTGTGGAGACAGCCTACTAGAGTTCAGCCTTCTTGGAATTTAGCCAAATCCAAGATGGCTGAACTCTAGTTGTCTGTCTACGCAGTTTCGTGTAGTTTTAGTCTCATTTTATCATTTTTTATTGTGCCCGAAACTTAAAAAGGAATCTGTTACGCTTGCATTTGTGAGGTTTCTTGCTTGTCAGGAGGTTACGCCATACATTTAAGTGTTTTTTTTTATAATAACTGCGAGTCCTGATTATTTTAAGTACTAACATGAATTTCACGCGGCAAACCATATGTGAGACAGCATTCAGGATAGCATTTAGGATAGCATTTTAGGATAGCTTTTAGGATAAAACTACATGTCTTACTTGTTTTACATTTTAGTGCTTCTAAAAATCCTCACTAAAAGGGCCTGTGTTAAACATTACGAGATTATTGCCTCAATTTAAAAGCATAAATCAGCAGTTATGAGACAGAAAGTCAAACTGGCATGCATGTGTATTTATTCAATAAATCAGTATTTGGGTATTCATTACATTTGCTATTTACTGTCAGTGTAGGTTTTATGAAACGTGAGTACTTCTGTAAAAAATTGTCGCTTTTCGAAAAATTTTCTAAACCAGTTCATTGCATTTAAAGTTATTTAAATTCCCGTCACGTTCCCGTCGGGAGACGATCCGTTTCAATGCGCACATTAATTCTTATCAAATTTAACCAACGCAACTCATTAAAGGAAACGATTTGGCCATTTTGGCAATAACCCGCCTGAGCAAGGTTTTTTTTTTTTTTGCCAACGTGCATTTGTTGATAAGAGTTGGCCTGTTGGCTTCTGGTCTCGGTGGCTTATTTGCTACCTTCACCCAACACGTATGTTTTCTTGCTAGTAGATACGATCACAGCGAGTGTCAGCAACTAAATGCCCCTTTTTTTCTCCCGGCCTCTTTCTTATCGTAAACGTTACATTAAAGCTATTTCTTTCTGTCTGGGTTTCAGATGGTTTGCCAAGTTGAGCAAAGGCCAACTTCTGCCCATCCACATCGGCGAGCGAGTACAGCAAACCAAGAGCGCCCTCATCATCGAGAATACGCAGCCTTCCGACAGCGCCACATACGTATGCACTGTCAACAATGGAATAGGAAATGAAAGACAAGAAACTGTCCTCACTGTTGCAGGTAGGCATAATGATATCCTAGTTCCCTAACGTCGTACCGACCATTGCTAATAAATTTCGCATTCGCGTGGCTGAAACATTAAACATACGCTGTGCCACTTGTTTGCAAACTTATTGTGCCGCTTTATTTTTCATACTGTTAGCATTCTTACAATGGGCATTTTCAAAAAACTCACCAAACAAATCACCAACCAATAGAGCAGTAACAATTACGTCATATTATTATATATAACTCTATGCTGGAGGCAGGAATTGGGCTACCTGTAAGGGGCACTGGAGGGGAAAAAGAAGGGCGTTTTACTGACGCCAATGCTGTTGGAGCGGTTTACTTAGTGCTTAAATTTTTAGCAACTAGAATCTTTTCTTTTCCGATTACAACCTCGCAACATAAAGGATTAAAGAAATAAGCTTAAGAAATCCGTTCTCAAAGCACTGCCTTGACTAAACGTGCTGTTGTTTTCCCCGCCTTATTATATAGTCTAGTGCCCCTTGTAGCTATCTCTCCAGACGCTAGCTCGTAGCCTATACGGTGTTATTATGCTGCTCTATTACACAAAAATCGGCCGCTTCCACCAAAAGTGACGTCACGCTAAAGTCTTTTATGAACGGACTCGCTGGAATGATCGATGAGTAAAATGGACGCCAGTTTCAGGAAGGGTTTTTGCTCACCATCATTTGCTCCCCAATTACCCTTGCGTTGTCATGGGCGTTTTAAGCAGCTTTACATTTAATATTGGCTGTTAAGTACCTTTATTACTTATGATTGAGTGGCCTGTTAGTTTCTATAATGGTGGAGGGATATGGTAAGGGGTAAATTAACCCAAGGGAAAGCGAAACCTGAGGTGGTCGAACCCTGGGGGTTTTGGAGAAATCCCCAGGGATTTTGAAAAGTTAAAAGTGGTGAGATATGCTCTTATGCAAGTTGAGGGGAAGGAACCCCTGGGGTTTCGGTTAATACACCCTCGGATGCATAACTCACTACATCATTTTCTCCTGGGATATTAGAGGGTGGAATATTTTCCCTAGAGATTTCTACTCTATACTTCCTCGGGGGGTTCAGCACCAAATCCTCGGGGTTCGACCATCTATACTTTTCCCTTCCCTTGTGTTTTCTTCCTGACCATAGCTCACCTTTTTGCAACCCCAGGGTTTTTTTACCCAGTGAAAACGACAACCCCGGACCATATCTCTCCACTGTTAGTGTAGTGGGTATACTATACGTGACTACGATCTAATCCAGTTGGTAATTACATATACGTAAATAATACTAGCGAAGCACTTACTGGAGGTCCACCATCTTTAGTCGATGGATTCAATTCAGCAGAAAAACCGGTTCCTGCAGTCGATGAGTACGATTCTCCAGTGGTGACGTCACGCTGAGGTAGCGGAAAGTTCACTGAGCGTTTATGAACTACTTTGATGAGACGTTGCTTCAGCGCTGAGTCGTTCTATGAGTTTATGAAAGTGCCCAATACAACCATGGTAATTAATCAGTTCATATTTTGGCTCTTCGACCAATCTAGCGTTCTGTACTTCATCAGTTTAGAAACCATTCAAATATACAGGGTGGTCCAAAAGTCGGGCCTACCTGAATATATCCTAAATGGTGTCAATTATCCTGAAAACAAGTTTATAGTAATAATGAGTAAACAGCGGGGATTCAGATGAGTGTAAAGACGATGACCTTGAAGACCTCCATCAAGGTCATCACGTTGCTAACTTCTAAAGGAAGCACCGTAGACCATCAGTGCGAATTTGAAAGTTGTAGGTAATCATTAAAAACTGCCAACCCAAGAAACAGAATGGAAATCCATGTAGAAACGCCAGAGTTATGTGCAAAATACCCTTTTTGCACATAAACTTCACTGCAAGAGCTACTTGTCAAGCAGTGAAGCACACCGCACACTGCTGGAGAAGCTGGAAAAGAAAACTGAGCTGCAGCATATCTCAACCGGAATTGAACTACTCCCAATTTGGAACCATGCAGTCATTTTGTAATTGGTGGGGAGACTTCTTTCGTCTAGTCTTTGTAAGGGGTCATGAAGTGTTAGTCTCTGGCAAAGGGATGGAAGTTAGAGAAGATGTAAACAAACTAGAGGGGAAATTAAAGGTTAAGCTCCAATGGCACATTCATCATTGGAATATGATTCTTTCAATGTTTTTGGGAACATTTTATTATTTGTAATCAGCCTTGTTCTTTCTTTAAAAACTGTCACGGCACATTTTTCACATCTACTAATTAGAGTTGACTACAGATATAATCGATGGATAGCCTAAGAAGGAATACGAAACCTTCCCTCTTTTTTATACGTATTACCTGGGGAATGAAAAGGAACAGAGTTTTGTTTTGTATCTTGACTTAACAGGGAGCTGGTCAAGATTTTAGTCAGTCTCGTGGAAGGGGGGGGGGTTCGAAATTCTGTCGGTCCCGAAGTCAATCCAGCTCCACACCTCTTTCCCCCCCCCCCACCCCCGGTCGCCATTAATAATGACCCATCCCTAAGGCTGATTTAGAAATAAGAACTACACTTCAGCACACTTCAGCCATAATTTAACTACTCTCAGTTAGGCTGATGAGACATTAATTACCTGCACTTCAGCGCCGTTCAGCCGTACTTCAACTACTCTCAATTAGGCTGATGAGTAAATAATAAACTACACTTTAGCAAATTTCAGCCAGATACACAGAACACTGTAATTTCAGATGGCAGCCAACGCCAATGCAGAACTCGTGGACATGATCGTGTGCTATGGTTTGGCCCACGAAAATGTTCGTGAAGCTCTTCGAATTTATGCAGAACGGCATCCTCAACAAAGGCATCCAACAATACGAACGTTCAACAGGACACTTGCTCGTTTCCTGGGAACGGGTAGCATTGTAGCCCGTCCTCGAACAGGTAGGTCGGCCTCGAATTGCAACAGACGACAACAATAGTGTGATGGTTCTCGCAGCAGTAGCCGAAAACCCGCATACCAGTAGTCGTGCAGTTATAAGGGCACTTGACATCAGTCATCAGTCTGTCCTACGTGTCCTGAAGAGGAACAGTTTCCATCCATACCATGTTCATCTTCATCACGTGCTGCGAGCAACAGATCATGACCCCCGTCTGCAGTACTGCGATTGGTTCTTGGGAAGAATACTGCTGACCCTTTCTTTTTCAATCATGTAATTTGGACGGACGAGGCGCAATTCACACGGGATGGCATCGTGAATACGCACAATGTGCACTACTGGGCAGACGAGAATCCTCACTGGTTGCGAGAAGCCCGACATCAGGAACAATGGCGGTTTAATGTCTGGTGTGATATCCTAAATGGCCACATCATTGGCCCAGTATTCTACGATGGAACTCTAAATGGGGAACGCTACCTTGAACTCATTGTAAATGACGTTGTAACTGACGTTATGGGCAACCTGCCACTAGCGACGGTGCAGGCAATTTGGTACCAACTTGATGGAACCCCACCCCATTTCCGTATATAGAACTGTGCGACAGCGGTTGGACGCTTTGTTCCCAGGACAGTGGATCGGTCGAGCTGGCCCAACGGCTTGGCCTGCTCGATCACCAGATTTACCTTCGCTGGACTTTTTCCTGTGGGGCCACGTTAAAGCCCAAGTGTATGAAACCCCCACAACAACAGCTGAAGACCTAAAGGAACGGATACGTGCAACATGTAGAGCCATCCCAGCAGCAACATTCGAACGGGTACTACGTTCCACAACGTCACGGGCACAAGCATGCCGCAATGAGATGGGACACCATTTCGAGCACCTTCTTGATTGATTTCCATCTTATTTTTATTCCACACAAACGTGATGGTCCAAGTTGGGCCCTTAACCCCCCCCCCCCCCTCTTTGTTGGTCAAAATTAATCCTCCATTTCTGACTCAATAGTAGAAGTTACGAAAACAGACTTCAAGTTGCAAGTTTGCAGCTTTTGTAGTTGTTCACAAAGTTATTTACAATTAATTTATTTACAAGTTCGTTACAGTTATGTATGCCCATGTTATTTGTTTAGAACGCACTAATAACATGTCTGACCACATACCACACCCGTTGGTTCTGAACAATAAAATGGTGACAGAAACATTGTTCAAATTTCACGCAATGAAATACACAAAACTGGCTAATACCCGTAAAACAACAAACAAACATGAAATAAACAGCGTTGGGATAACTGTGTACAACAGACCGGAGATGCTAGCTGGTCACTGCCTTCTAACCTTTCCATTTGCTTCACTGCTTGACAAGTATCTCTTGCAGTGAAGTTTATGTGCAAAAAGGGTATTTTGCACATAACTCTGGTGTTTCTACATGGATTTCCATTCTGTTTCTTGGGTTGGCAGTTTTTAATGATTATCTACAACTTTCAAATTTGCACTGATGGTCTACGGTGCTTCCTTTAGAAGTTAGCAACACGATGACCTTGATGTAGGTCTTCAAGGTCATCGTTTTTACACTCATCTGAATCCCCGCTGTTTACTCATTATTACTATAAACTTGTATTCAGGATATTTGACACCATTTAGGATATATTCAGGTAGGCCCGACTTTTGGACCACCCTGTATATTCCGAAAATTAATGAGAAATCGATTGAACGTTCAAAAGGGGAATTCCAGTCGTGTTCGCGGATTTTATTTTGGGTTTAAAAAAAGTTGTTATTTAATAATAATACTAATAGCATGGATTTTGCAATAGCGGGCCTGTGTAAATTAGGCGATATAATGCAGACATTTGGGATAGCAATGTCCGAGGAAGCTTGGAATCGTCCAAAGTTTTCCAGGATGTTTTTCGTGTTCGATACTTAAAGGATTACCAAAGTAAGTAATCCTGTAATTTTCGAATGTTTAGAACTTCCTCAGGGCCTTCGCTTCCTTGAACGATTCCAAGCTACCTCAAACATTGCGCTTCCAAACGTCTGCATTAAATCGCATAATTTACACTGGCTCACTACTGCGATATCCATACTATCAACTAATATTACTAAATAACAACTTTTTCTATATCCATTAAATCCGTGAAAACGGCTGGATTTCCCTACTGAACGTTCACTTTATTTCGCATCAATATTCGAAACACATATTCGAACGTTTTTTAGATCTCAATGCACTCCAAGATTTGACAGTATCTTGAAGGAATATATGTACTTTACGGGATTGTTCCAAAGTCAAATAATCAACCCAAACAGTGAACTATACAGCACACAGTAAACCGCGGAAGGTTAACGGGACTATTATGATATTAGTTTTAACTCGAGTTTTAACTATTGTAATTCCCACTTAACGTTATTAATTTCTCATCATTTTTGGGAATACATTTCCAGCCTGCTTTAGATCTCACCGAACCGTCAGAGTTGATCGATCTACAGGTGTGTTCTTCTGAAGTTGAGTCAAATAATCCACCAAAACTTTGAGTCAAATAATCCACCAAAACAAAGTAACTAACAGCAGGTGTTTATAAATGCCTACATGTCCAAGGACGTGGGAGTATCCATGGTCCACATTTTAACTGTCGCTTCAAATTCCACTGTTTGCACAACGCCGTCTGTGAGGTAAGCTGCGGGCTTTGCCTGCCAGCTGCAGGCGGTCATTTTCCGGCCCTTGCGAGAACTGACGTGGAGTCAGGAGGTGACCTCATCTGTTTTAACGTTGTTTCAGATTGTGATCTGATTCAGTGGTTGTGAAATGTTCAACAAGATGGTGGTATGTGGGGAAGTTTTGTCATTATATGTGTGCATTTTTAGCTTTTTATTGTGAGCAAGAAAGGCATTAACCTTTCGAAAATAAAAAAATTATGCTTTTTCATGAAGTTGTGGAGCTTTTGCTGAAGCTAGGATCAGCCTTGTAAGATTATCGCTCCAATCCACAAATAAAAGTTTTTGGTTGTTTCAAAGCTTTCTCAACCGCTTTCTTCTTCTCCGCACTCTTGTAACAATGGAACAGTGTATAGGATCGCAACAATGGTTTTCGGTTTGGGTGCTGGGATATCTCAGCACTGCTTTCCTTTTTTGTTTTACATCTGTCACAGATACGGCATAAACGTCAACAACACGAATCTCCTTTCATAATTTTATCAATGATGATTAAACACAGATCAAATATATCCAACACCCAAAATAAAAAGCAGAGTACGAAGCTTTCGAATTCAAGAATTATTAAAATCAGAAATGCACTGCAACCTAAAAAAAAAGACTACGAAACTTTCGTAATGCAAGAATTAAAATTCATCACAACATAACACAGTTGTAGAAAATGCAATTTGGCACCATGAATGTTTGCTGTAATTGTTCATCGTCAAATTCGCTGCATTAATCTTGTTTTGTCAGTGGTTTGGTTACCGTGCAAAACATCAGATGCTGCCACCATCATATCTTCACTAGGCTAGAACGTTTGTACGCCGCTTAACTATCGTTAGCGCTAGTTCAAATGCAACAATAAGTCAACGCGTGGTAACAATGACGAGTCGTGCGGAGAAGGCGAAAGCGGTTGAGAAATAGGATCTTACCCGTTCCCTCATGCTGAGCCCAACAATACCTCGGGCGCTGCGCGCCCTCGTTATTGTTAGAGCTCAGCACTCGGGAAACGGGTAAGATCCTATACGTTGCATACGGTGACTGGTGCCTGGACTGGACGTAGCGCGAATGATGTTATTCACACTTATTTATTGAATTAAAACCTATACGACGTATTATGTAATCAAACCTGAAAATCGTTACAAATATTCGTTCCACAAAATCTACGCTTTCTTAGCGTTCTTTGTTCAGGCTTTTTATTTGCCATTTTTAGGACTTTTTCTAAGCCTTTAGGCTCATTCTCAGGCTCCGCCGCTGCTGGCACAAAAAAGCCATTGTTTTTACTAAAAGGGCAATTTCCAAAAAGAGCAGGGGCACTGCCCCCCTTTCCCCCCTCCTGTGCACCCCACTGTGCGTAACTTCTTAGGCTACATGTATGAGGATGTGACCAAAATCACAGATGTTTCACCCAATTCCGAAAAGCAAATAAACGCAGGCGGTGTGTTGCTACATCAGCGCCATCAAATGTCTGCATCTTATAAAATATTATTTACAGTTGCAAAGTGTAATGCGGTGCCGTGACTTGTGAGTGACAACCCGGAATGAAACCTTGTCTGCTTCCATTTTCACTTCGTCAGCTTCCTTTTAGCCCCGAGTGTTTGCATTTCCCGACTGTCTTCAAAATTATGAGTGCCTCGAGGAAAAGCTGACGGGAAGCAGCGTCTTCTGTCTGGCGGGAATCGTTATGCATTTCGTGCTCGCGGCCCAGTGCCAGCTTAAAAACCCGTGTGTGTGTGTGTTCGGAAGGAGATAGAACCAGAACCCATTATTGATCTCTACTTCTTAAAGACACTGACTTCGAGGACTGGGTATTTTTAAACCAAAATTCGTATCGTTTCATTTATGGCTTCTAGGAGCTGTTGCATGTTTGTAATATGTATATGTAGCACGAATGTTACGAAAATATTTGATGCGTCATAAGTACACCAACGGAAAAGCACGACATCACATTGGTCATTTGTGCCCATACTTTGGCAAATAACTTACAAAACGTTGTTATGTGTATTACTAGAGAAAGCCCGTGCTACGTACGGATGTTGTTAGATGGAAAACCATCAACTAATGGAAATTTACGAAAAAATGGAAACCCGACCAATCAGATTTTTTCCCATACTGGCTAACATACACTAAGTTTCGGTCGCTTCGCTCACTCAATCAGCGATTCCAAGCCCGACACAGCCCGAACACCTTTTCCGCACCCGGTGTCCAAGCACTGACATTTAATATTTCTCTGGGGAAATAAATAAATACGCTTTTCTAGAACAAAGTTGAAACCTTCTGCCCGGCGGCTTTGACATTTTTTTTCTGGGAGAGGCTGAAAGTAAACCGCCGACAATGCCTGATAGGATTTTGTTTTCATTTACAGAGGTCTTATAGTTGCTTATCAATTTGCAACGTAGCAATGATAAGCGTCGTGCACCGCAATTTTAAAGTGGTTGTTAAAGCGATTGTTAGATTCGTATTGTTGACGGCCGCTTTGCGTGGCCTTTTCCTTTTCTAATATTGTCGACCCCTCTTTTTCTCATCGCCCTGTCATCCAGGATTATTTTGTATTTTGATTTGTAACACGTTGTAGAATTGAATTTCCTATCGAAATAAATAAAATCGAAAGAGTGAGACAACTGAGTCGACGCTGAGTGTTCTCTCAAGGCCTCTCCAGACAGAAGAAAATTTCGTGCGACGCGTGCCTACAAGGTCAACATTGCAGCAATAGTGTGGTTGGTGTTGCGTTATGGACGAATATTGGAGTCTTTTTTACACCATACTACGTCGGCGTGCAGCCGCGAGCAGCCAGTCTGGTTAGGGCTGCAGGCCGACGTAGTATGGTGTAAAAAAGACTTCAATATTCGTCCTTAACGCAACATCAACCACACGATTGCTGCAATGTTGACCTTGTAGGCACGTAGTTACGCATAGCTTCGCACGAAATTTTCTTCTGTGTGTAGAGACCTTCAGTCTTTCATGCAACGTCGAGTCCCCTCTTTCGTAGTTCGTCACTGTTTTCAGTTTTGACTGAAGTGCATTGGCTGGCGGTACTGCTTTTATTTTTATATTTACAATAATGGTACAGTATTGGCATGCCGTGGGCCATCAGTAACATCGATCGAGTATGTGGTGAACTGATCTTTTTTTATTTTTTTTTTTTTATTTTCACAATTTGGTTACGTCAAATCCCATTATGTGGCGGAGTTTTTTTTTTTTTTCATCCACAGAAAATGTTTTAGCAAGTTCGCATCGATTAGTTTTTAGCCTCACTATGTAAACATTCCATTGTTTGCACCTTGGCCATCCTTCCGATGAAAAACCTACACGTTTCGCGATGCTATCAGGGGCCTATGTACCCTGGCAGGTCTAACCTTGATATAAGGCATTCGTCCCCCCCCCGTTTGAGGAGGTGCCACATTCCCGACCATTGCTTTATTTTATTTTATTTTAACTTTATTTTGAAATTCAATATAACTAATTTGTTATCTTTTAAAAAGGCGTTAATTTTACACAAATTGGCGTACAATTGCTGCTGGCTGTTAGCGACACCTTTCCCCCCTCCCTCCCCCGGACCGTTCCAAAGCCGTTGCTATTGTGACAAACTTTGATTTACTATAAAACCTAATACACTCAGTTTCATTTGAGGTTCGGAAGCGTAGTTGATGTCTGTTATGGGGAAAAATGGACTGATGGTTACAACGACTCTCATCATTTGCCAAGAGGTCCCCTGCTCGAACCACACCTCAGCCACCTTAGGCATTTTCGGGAAGAGAAAAAGCCCTGTGAAGCCTCGTACTCATGTCGATTGTGGCATGTAAAGGTTTCAGGAATTTTCGATTGAAATTACCTAGCAGAATTGTCCCTCTTTCTTTCTGGCACCATGGCTTCGGCTGAGAGCATGGCAAACCTTCAAAGTTGACATCTTTTAGAGCTTTTTTTTTAAATATGTAAAATGCTTACTTAAACTTACAGCTCCAAGAATTCGTACTTGAAACCGCGGTCGGGCATCCGAGACGTTGTTACGTATATTATTTGTGCCCTTTATTTATTATTATTATTTGTGCACATTATGACTTTCACAGGATCAATGTAAACAAAAGAGTGTTTCCTTAGGGTTAATGGGGTAATGGCAATGCAGTCTAATTAATGTTAATCCCAGAAATGTTTCTTCGAAACTTGTAAACTTTTTTTTCATTGCTCATATACGCCTTAGCTATATTAAAAACCACGTAGCAACAAAAAAATTGCCCTCCATCTCATTTGGTTAATTAGGCACACTGGTCGTTAACACACGAGAAACAACGAAACAACTTAAAGGTGGTGACCTTTAAGTTGCTTCATCCCAAAGGAAAAGAAGCAAGCTGGTTTAAAGTGGATACTGGGCATCAGTACCGGTTTCTTAAAAATGTGCTGAAGTATGTTTGCGTCAGATTTTTTTTTGTGTTTATAATTTTTAACGTATTTTGTTCCGTGTTCGATGCGCGTTGTTTATTTATATGCATCTGGCTTCATCACGTTTCCACTTATTTTGTGTATCTATTGTTTTTTTGTTTTTTTTAGAATTCTGTTGTTTCTCAGTGATGTTGAGTTAAAGGGCAATTACATCCACTTTGACATGCATGTTTGACTTTTGGATCACTTACACAATAACTAAACACAAGAATTGCGGTAAGAATACGTTACTTACGTCCGATATAACAATTTAATTACTACATCACCAAAACACGGCGTGGAGGTCGCCATTGTTTTGCTGGAACGCGCAGAAATTAATTTCTGAGCTTTCCAGCAAAACAATGGCGGTCTCCGTGTCGTGTTTTGGTGATGTAGTAATTAAATTGTTATATCGAACGTAAGTAACGTATTCTTACCGCAATTCTTGTGTTTAGTTATTGTGTAAGTGATCCAAAAGTCAAACATTCATGTCAAAATGGATGAAATTGCCATTTTAGTTTTAACCGGCGATGGCTTTAGTTATTATTTTGTTAAACTTTATTTTTTTGCACTTTCATTTGCATGTAGAAGTCATCACGCCGCAAAAGAGCAATAGCTCCTGTATTGTTCAGGAACATACTGAATCTTTGTACTGTTGTCAGGTTAATTAGATTCACTCCCATAAAACTCAGTTCATCTCAGAACTGCTCAACAAACTAATTCTTAAAGTGGCACTACCACCGATTGAATGTCCGCAGAATCTGGCAACATCTTTCACTGTCTGGTGCTATCTAGCACTTGCTTGCATCAAACGGATGAAAGCACAACACCATTCCTATTAACGAAACCACAAGCTATGAGCCTCCTTAATTAGGGACCGATCATTATTTATGGCCGGGGAGGGTGGAGGAAATTAAAATGTGACCACTAAATTTTCGATGCCCCCCATCGAGACCCTGAAGAAATCTT
>JAHWFP010168008.1:52903-96741 GCA_023313725.1 Lithobius niger | reverse complement strand
TGGGGGGGGGGGAGAATGCACATTTGAGATTTAAAAAAACTGTATACATTTCTATAAAAAATTTGCATAACTAATGATAAATTTTTTGTTTGAGGAAATTAGCTGTTCTAAAGAAATAAGGTTGCAGTAAAGAAATAGTCTGACCTATTTTTTTTTTAATAGAATATTATATTTATCTACTGGAGTTTAAGAAATGCGAGTTTTCCCGTAAAAGTAGCTAGGCTACGTTTTTCATTGTTGGATTAAAAGTGGTTCTTATTTGACTTTAAATTACCCATTTTTTGAGTGTAACACGTGCATTGTTAATATATTTTTAACTTTCCCTCCTGTGGCAGTTGGCTTGCCTACCTCCAAACATAGGTAGACAGGGTGTTCCCACCGACTTAAAAAACTTATTAAACACTATATTTGAAAATCGGAGTAATAAACTGCATAAAAACATGTTGGTTAAAATAACTGCGTTGAAAAATGTTAACCTTGTCTGACAGCTACAAGTTCGTTAAATGGGACTATGTAAGACCTACAAAAGTAAAATGTCTGCAAAAAAAATTCCTAAAAAATTACGGTAAACAGTCCTGGATTTTGACCTCGGCTGCTCTGAATGAAAAAAACCTAACAGGGTTCGTACACGACCTTGAATTCCTTGAAAAGCCATAAATTTTAAAACCAAAACTTCAAGAATTGAAAATTTGCATTCTTTTAGTAAGAGCCTTTAAATGGTTTTAACTTTGAATGTTTACTATGTTTTAAAGTCAATTATGCTTAAATTCATACATAAAAAAAAATATTACGTCAGCCTATGTTCATCTCCTGTTAACGATATTGGAAAGGCAACTTGTCACGCGATGGGGGCAAAATAAATTATGGAATCTAGGGCTAGCAAAAAGATTGAATATTTTTTAAGGTAATTTTAACAATTTGGTGTGGAAAACTAACTTGAAAGTGGCTTAGTTGCCTTGAAAGTGGTTTCGTCTCTTGTGGGAACCCTGGTAAAGGTCTTGCCTCTTCTTAACAAAGTACTGTAAATATTTACATTTTAACAACTGCGGAACTAGTTACAAAAATTAAATTAAAAAGGTATGTTTTTGGCTTGTAAGAATGCCAGCATAATTTTTATCTTGGTAGCGTGTGCTTACTGTGCTAAAATAAAATTGGAGGGGTTTTGATTGACGAAGCTAAGGACTTGGTATTACTGGTGCTTTAGTAAATTTTACTGAAATAAAAGTAAAATGGGGTGCTGCCGATGTGGAAAATGGGGGTGGTATAAATGAGGCAAAGATCAAAATCTAGTAAAAACTAAAGTAGCCTTAACCCCCAACTTTCTGCCCAGAATTAGGTGTGAACTACAGTTTTAAGAGTTCATCATAAAATATTCATATACTGAAACCCAAAGAGTACAGAATGTGACTAAAGTTATGCAAGAAGTATTAGAAACTCAAGACCCAAGATAGGAACATCAAATGTTAGCCTATTTTCAGAAGAGTCTAATAGCCCATGTAAATCTGGGATAACACTGCAAAATGTTCATGTCTGGCTTATACAGGACGGGGAAAAGTCAATGGCTCAAGATGGGTTAAATAAATACGGATGGAAACCTATTTACGTTGCCTTTTGGATTTTGGGCCATGTCAGTATGGCTCAGTGGTAGGACCTCGGCCTTTGATTTCAAAGGTCGTGGGTTCAATTTCTTGCTGTGGCAGTCTGACATAAGTCCAAAAGGCAACGTAAATAAGTTTGCATCCCTATTTAATTAACCCCTCTGGCTTGTGTGGTTCCAGGGGCAATGCCTATATGATTGCCATCCTCTATTGCTAGTTGTTTTGGAGAGAAGGCTAAATTCAAGTCCCAACGTTGATTTCCATTCCTTAATGCTAATTGGGTCAACATTAGAGAGGGTTATTAATAATAGCATGCAGAATGGTTACGTGGTTGTGACATTTTTATTAGAATAAAACGAATAAAAACCCTGAAATTATAAAGAGGTTACTAGTAAAAGAACCATTTTATTGAATTGTGGAACAGTGGTGTGATGCCTTATTTAAAAAAAAAATTAAGTGGGTTTGTGAAAAATATTCAACAAAAAAAAGAGTGGGTATCACTGGCAGCACCCCTGAAATTTGGATGGTTTCCTTGTTGGGTTGGGTGAGGAAAACATTTCAGGTGGCTTCACTCCCTGCATACCGGTTTCAACCATTGTGGAGAGTCTACCTTTGTTGCTGTGGTGAGTATGAGACAAGTTTTCAACAGGCCCTCGGATGGGGAAAAACACAATTTTATGGACAAGGTATACGGGTGTAATCTAGATAAAAAAAAACAAAAAAACCAGTATTTCGAATATTTTTGTCCTTCACACATTTATTGTGCATGGAGGAATGCAGATGTGTATGGAACTTTTTGAACAGCCATATGAAAGTTTTCAGAACTTAAAAAAGTTGAGAAATTTGGGTTTCAGAAACTCCTCGGAGTTCGGCCTCTTTTTTGGGGTGAAGTAAAGCATTTTTAGGGCCCTTTGTTTTTTTTTAAATCTTGACTTGCTATCCTAAGGGCTAATCCCAAGATATCACAGGCTAGTGTTAAAAGAATAAAAGAAAAAACCAAATTTTTAGATCAATTTTTTTTCATCCCAGGTTGGTTTCTGTTTTGAAAATGGTAGTTAGCCTATTGTAGCTTGGTGACTAGGTTTGCTAAAAAGTTTGAAAAGAAATGCAATAAGGACCACTTTCCTGGATTCAAAATCTAATTCTAAAAAAAAAAAATAAGGAAAAATTTAAGATGTACATTATGGTATCTTAATGTAGTGTTGAGTACTATGTACGATGCAGTAATTAAGTTTTAACTGCATTAAAAAAAGTTTATAAATTTAACGTTCCTGAAAGGTCCTGTTAAACAGTTCGCATGAAAATATCAATGTTTTCTAACTTGAGTTGTGTAAACTTTTGTAAAATGACTTTTATTGAACCCTGCTGGGTTACATAAAAATAAACCAATTTTTCGCTCGAGTTAGGTAAAAGTCCTAATATTCACAGAAAATCCACATACATAGGGGGACAAGTTTTAAATGGAAGAAAGCTTGCAAATTTTCAGTGGACACAGGCTGCCACTTCAGGCTTAATTCACCCTACTTCTCCTTCCTACAAATTGACGATTGTCAGAATGTGGTTTAAGTTGACTCCTTTCGTCTTCAGCCTGTGTCCACTACAATTTTGCAAGTTATACTTCCATTTAAAACTGGGTTCATTTTTCTTGTATAATGCCTACTGTATTGGTTCATTCTTGTGTGTCTGGGTGTTCAGCATTTTCTAAAGTTGACTAAATCTGGATTGATATTTTTCTTTTGCAAACCATCTAAAAATTCATTTTATAAGGCGTAAACAATTTTCCTCATCCCAGTAACATTAAAAAAGTGCAGAGCTAAAATCTGGAAGAGATTGAATTCATGATGGGTAACCTATGCCTAATATAAAAAATAAAAAAAACAAAATCTGTTGCTGGGATGGTTAACAGTATTGACTATTCAAATAACCCTAAGTGAATTAAGCAAATTTTGCAGAAATGTGTAAAACAATCCTCAAAAAGTACCTTTCATTTGAAGTCTGTGTGCTATTTTGGCCAAATTTTGTGCATTCATTGACTAAATGAAATGTGAATTAATGAACATATTGCCGTTTTTTGTACTAACATTTTGAAAAAGGTTTGCCTTCCTTGCTTTGGTGTTTTCATGTACCGTATTTCCTTGATTAACTGGTGAGATATAAGTAAAATAAGATAGTGTAGATATTTTGTCAACAAAACAGTTTCTTGTTAGATTATCCAAAAGCAACCAAACCAATAACGTAACCAATAACCAATAATAATAATAATGGTTATGAAACCATTACATAATGTCTGTAATGCATCTGTTTCAGCCTTCAAAATGTCTTTGTTTAGCTGAAGTCTCAAAAATGAGCAACAGGATTTACTTTGTGCCTAGTGTTTAATCAAAGAAATACGCTACGCAAGTGTATGTGTTGAAGGTTGGCAGTTCCTGTGTATTGCTTTTGCGAAGTGTATGTAATCTATTGCTATGACGAAGCTGTCATTTGTGTTAAGACATGTGGGTTTAACCTGTAGGTCAGTCCATAAATTCAAAGCATGCAAAAGTATGACGTGATCCCCTCTGTAAAATGGTAGTTACACGTAATCTGCAAAATGGGCTTAATACAATTTTTATAACTGTAAGAGCTGCCATAAACTGATTACAGCTCACTGTAAACTTCGAGGTGCATGGCAGCTTCTGTATTTGTATTGTACATTTATTTATCTTGTAGTGTAATGCATGTTAATTGGGTGCTTCAAAGCGGGCAAAACGTTGGTTTGTGTTTTTGTATTTTAATAAATTTTTGTAAACTTTGCCTCTCAACGCGCAGTGTTACTTCCTAAGATAATTTGCTTATCATAACCACATAATTTATGTAAAGATTTTCTCATTTTTTCAGTCTATAGTAAAAATTTTCCACAGCTGCCAAGTCTTTTTTTTTTTTTAATTCTAGGAGAATTTAAATTCAAGATGACAAATCGAATAGACTTACCATACTTTTGCATGGAAAAGTACCTTACTATATTAGTACCTAAGCTGCTTGTCTAATGATGCCTTTATTTTTAACAGGTGCTATGCGTGCATAGGACCATAGGACGCTGCCGTTTTCCATCCCATGGTATTTATGTTGGGATCTTCTCTCTGTGGTGAATTGTAGTATTTGTTACTACAAACGAATTAAAGTAGTGCCTTAAAGTAAATGCAAAGCACTGCATTTCTCAATTCACAGCAATTAATAAATATAACACCATTTTTTTTCCTTAAGAATTTCATTTTCCAGTTTTCCTTAAGGTGCTCTAGTGGATCTGCTTGCAAGTGGTTTATTGTTACAAGTAACTTAAAGTTAAATTGATAATGTCTTTAACTGAGCTTAAATAAGTCTTTTATTATATTGGCTAGGATTAAAAAGATAACTAATTTGTGCTTTTTTTTTACTTGCAGAAAGCTATTTGTTGGAGGGCTAAGCTGGGAAACTACACAAAGTAAGTTTGTTTTATTCTATAACTCTGCATAGGTTTGTACGCTAGCCGGTAAAAAGAAATTTAGTTAACGATTTTCTCCAGGCCATAGGGTAGGGCATTCTGGTTCTATCTAATTTGATCGGTGCTAGGATTGGTACTTAACCCCTCTGACACCAGCCAGGAAAAGACCACCTGCTAGCTCAAACCCGCCAGTTTTTTGCAGTGCAGTGAAGAAATGATTGCACTCCCTTTAAACATGTTGTAGAGGCTTCATTTTTTATTAAACAGCTTGTAATACTTGGGCCTTAACCTGAATATTCACAGAAAAAAGTTACGCATATTTGGGGAGGAGGAAATGGCAAATGTATTACAAATAAAAAAAAATCTAAACATAGTTTTGGCTTTAAGAGCAATTTTGACCAACTTTATATGCTACGTTATCTAAATATGTGTTATCTTTACACCAAATATAAAGCAGATGCGCGATACTTTTTTTTTAATTAAATAAAATTGTCTTGCCTGTGAGTAGTGCATTAATCTCGGGTGGCTGCCCTGCTTGGCAGCTTCCATCTGCTCAACAAAATTTAGGCCTATTTGTAGACCCCTTTTACGCCCCCCAATCCCTTCGGCCATGCTGATACTGCGAAAACAGAAGTACAGTTTTGCTGAATAGAAAGCTTATATTTCACGTCTCGGAGATTACAATATTGCCGGCAATTTGGGTTTTTTTTTTAAGTAAATGAAAAATCTTTTAAATTGTTAAGAAAAAAGTGTAGGCCTACTAACAAATTAATGAATTCTAAATACTGCACGACGTTCTCCGACTTGTCTGGAGGGGGAACCACCCCGCGCCCCCCCCCCCCCCCCCCAAAAAAAAACTATCGCCAAAAGCTTTTTTTTTTATTGGGGCCCATTTCTGCTGCTTCCATTGGGGTATAGTCAGTAGCGAAATTTTATTAAATTAGACGTGGTGCCTAAGATTTGTTAATATTTTGTTACTTCCTAGCTAGGGTATATTTATGACTACTCTTGGAACTAGTAAGCTTTTACTGTTATTAGGCACCGATTTAGACCGACGGGTTCCTTATTTTTACCTACTTTTTTTGTGAAAAATTCCTTATTTCCTACCTACCCCCAAACCCACTACGACCCCTGTACTTGGTAATTCTATTTGAAGCAAAAATTCAAGTAACAAGGTAAACTACTAACATACAAACTTCAATAAAATAAGGGGAATCTGAAGTTTTTTTTTCTGTAAGACTACTTGCATGTTATGTCCTAATCCATAACCCGTATTGGAATTCGCACACAAAAATTATCAATAAAAAATCAGCATTTCAACTTTTAGCATTTCAATTATAATTATATTTTACACGTTATACACCTATTTTTGTCTTTAACTGGGAAAAAAGTTGATCCTAGGGCGGTAAAAACGACCCCTGGTAAATAGCCATGCCAACCCTATCCTGGTCTTCATGTGGCAAACATGGGCAGTCCAGATGAAATGTATGAACTCAATAGTGTGCTTAAAGTTAAACGAAACAATTCACAGAAAATTTGAATGTACTGGTTGCTAGTCTACTGGAGAAAATTCAATCTTCTATATTAAAATCTGCTTGTAGGAGCAGGTGATGGTGGTCGATTCAAAGGTTCGGTTAGCGGTTTTGATTTTTATTTACGTGAAAAAAACCTTGTCAATAGATGCAACCTTACAAAGCTCTCGTGTTGCTGGAGATTTATATTAATTATGTTGAATGGATATCCACTAATTAATATTTAAGGGTAGTAGAATTAACATTTACCCTCAAAAGAGTGAAAATTCTCCATAGTACGCAGACTTCCACGCTGCAGTCTTTAATGAAGCTCCACGGAATTAGAAACCTTTCTCCACTTCACTGTCTAAAACCTAATTGGTGTCGATGTACGAAAACAATTGGATGCAAAATGGAAACCGAGGTTTGGAAGGCCAACTGAAGATGTGAGGCTTGGCAGTGACGAGAAGGGGCTTCTAAATTTGGGAGGCTATGTTCGCGATGAATAAGTTAAAAGAAACTTAAGTACCTAAAGATGGCTGCAGTCAGAAATTTGCTAGTAATACTTAGGCCTTAACCCGAATATTCACAAAAAAAAATAAGGCATATTTAGGGTGGGGAAATATCAAATGTATTACAAATCAAAAAAATCTTAATGTAGTACTGGCTTTAAGAGCAATTTTGACCAACTTTATATTTTATATGCTGAGTACTTTTTTTTTGCATAAACTTAATGTTATCATTCTTTACACCAAAAATAAATATACGTGTGATACTTTTTTTTAATTAAATAAAATCTTCACGCTGCATTAATCTCAGGGGCGGCTGCCCTGCTTGGCAGCTTCCTTCTGCTCAACAAAATTTAGGCCTATTTGTAGAGCAAGAAATGATTGCACGTCAGCATTAAACTTCATTTAACTCCCTTTAAAAACTTAGTTGAGGCTTTAATTTTTTTTAAACAGTTGGTAATACTTAGGACTTGACTCGAATATTCACACAAAAAATTAGACGGCATACTTTTTTGGGAAAAAATGGCAAATGTATTATAAATTTAAAAAAAACGTAACATAGTGCGGACTTGAGAGCAATTGTGACAACTTTATTTGCAGAAAGAGTACTTTTTTTCATAAACGTATGTTATCCTTCTTCACACCAAAAATTAAGCAAAGATGTGTGAAACTTTTTTTTTTTTAATTAAATAAAATTGTCACGTCTGTCAGTAGTGCATTAATCGCTCTCAGGAGTGGCAGCCTCCTTTTCAACAAAGTTTGGGCCTATTTTGTAGTAACGGGCACGTAATCACACAGCCGTAATTATTTACATCCATTTGGCAAGCTATTATTAAAATCTTAATTGAGATTGTTTCTCCTTCATTAGGGCTGAAAAAAAGGATTTTATTTTCAGTTCCACTGGTCGAGTGTCTAAGCACTTCAACAAAGCGTAGGTTAAGCCTATTCCCGATTCGGACTAGTTACATCGCGTAAATCTCCGAAATCCACATTGTTAAAAAATAAATAAAACTCAAACGAAGAAAAATCATTTCTCAAATGTTCACTTTTAATCCAATCCTAAATTAGCGAATATGGCGGTGTAATGGATTGAAATAGAAGGCAACCGATCAAGCGACGCGAGACGAGCAGGATGGCTGCCACGGGCGGGGGCTCAATGATCGGCAGCGGCGATCCGGGCCTCCTTGGTCGGCAGCGGCCATTCTTATCGCGTCGTGCTCCGATCCAATCGGACGCGTCGTATTTCAATTCACATAATGAATTATCGATCATTTTTTAATAAAAAGAACGTTATCACAGTTCTCTTTACAATTTTATCTCTCAAAGACGTCCATAATTTGCTACTTTACCTCGGTCTAAAGTGGTGCACGATGTAAATCAAAATCCGAATCGGGAGAGTCGCTACGTGATGCAATGGCCGCCATCTTTTTTCCGAAACTCACGAGGGCAGCGAATGAACACGACATAGCTCGGGAAAAAATTAAATATTATTGGCTAGAAACTAGTCACGTGGCCAAAATTGGCGGGAAATTGTAGCAGACACATGCCTTTAGTGAATGAACGCTCCAGGAGCGATCAATGCACCACGCGGACTGACGTACAGCTCGATAAAGTGGCTCCCGTAAATTCTGCGGGTCCGGCGCGCAATGGTTGGCTTGCCCTCCAGTTAAATTCACGGGTCCGGCGCGCAAAGGGTTAATGTGCAATATCGTCTAACGCGGGAAAAAAAAAACAAGAACATGATTGGGCATCATTTACGTTCTTTAATGTCGCAAAACTGAGTCTTACAGGGATGTGTATGCATTTTTAGCCCTTTCCTTCACGTATACGCTTCTCCATAGATCACTTTATTTTTATGGGTCTCATGATCTCACTTCAGATTACTGAAACAAAGCAGTTTGTTACATTTTTGTGGTCATGGTCGTAAGATGGGACATTTTTAAATTAAGCTGTATGAAGTTTATAGCCAATTGAAATATTCAGTTTCCTGGAAGCAGAATATTTCCAGCCGGTCTGCGACAAGCATTTTACAAAAAAAAAAAAAAAACTGTCTGCGTGGACTTTTCGTAGGCCTATTTGGAGAACGCCCTAACCTACAGTCTTGAAAAATGGCACCATTCAAAAGTTCTAAAAAAAAATTCAAATGGTGTATTAATGTCATGAAATTTTGGTTCTAATTTTCTGTGAAGTGTGAAATAGTGGTTTATTGGATTAGGCTAGTAGTGCCACGAAGACTTCATCTCTGACCCTCATGACCAATTCTGCATGCTTGTCTAAGCTGAGTCTTGCTATGCCCGCTACAGTGCAGGGACGGAGGGGAGTGGTTGCCTAGTCAAGTTGGCTGCTCTTTTGCACGTTTAAACAGAAGTGCAAACAAAGCTAATTACTTTCAAATTAACAAGAGCTGGTGCGAACGCTGTTCTCATGCGTGCTACAATGTATAGCTTGACAGTTTGCGTGTAGCCTTGTGGCGCAAAATGAAGACTTAATTCGTAAAACAATGCATCACTAAGTGTGATGCGATTCTGCTCATGTAGAGCCCTGGTTTTGGGTAGGAAATTTATACAGTTCCAAGATTTAGTTTAGTATCCAACAATTGTCGATTGCATAGGTGTTTTCGCCTATTCCACCGCTATCGTTTTCACTTATTCCACACTTAATACAGGAGTCAAGTAAGCATAAATGCCATTATTTTAGGTTATTTTATATCTCCATTGTTTTTTTCTGTTCCCATGTGGGCAGAAACGACGACTTTAGTGAAATACAGCACGGGGTTGCCATCTGTGTGGACTTAGGGCCCATTTATAATATGGATTACGACGCGTGAAACAGTTTTTTCCATGCTCAACGCTTAAGCACGAGCATTTACAACTATAGAGCAGGTGGGCCAATGCGCACATTTTGCTGTTTTCAAGGGCCATGCAAATCTACTGTACCCGGAGCACCAAGTGATGCTCGCGCTTAGTTGTTACATACTAGGATAGGAAAATGGTGGCAACGGATTCCATTGGCACCACATGAAAGGAAAACTTGGTGTGCTAAATTGTTGAATGCTCAAAATAAGTGGCCAAATATCTTAATTACAGTGACCTTGACCCGTATGTTATCGAATCTTGGTGCTAAAGATGGGGAGTTATGAAACAGCATAATTGGAACGGAGTAGTGTCCAGCATTAGCAAGCTCGCGCCTTTGATTTGTAAATGAAAGCGTTTGCTTTAGCGAGCGGGCCAAGCAGACTGTCCAAGCGAGCACTGCTTTGCAAATAAACTGGTGTACGCGTCGAGCGTTAACACTCGCGCTCGAGCTTTCATATTATAAACACAGCTTTACAATGCAAGGCCATGTATGATTAACCATTGCTGGTCACTGGTTTAGCGGTCAAGCTACCTTGAATGTGCATCAGGGTTTAGAAACGTCCTTTAAAAAAAACCAACTAGGGTCATTTAATAGAATGAAATCTTATAACTTGTCAGTGTTCATAAAAACTTCATATTTAACAAATTTATTTACTCATTTTCTCGTAATTATATATGACCCTGGAATTTTCGTTAACCAGTTCTTGAAAAATCCTGAAACCCTGGAATTTTAAGATTTGACAAGAACAAACTCTAATGTATTACAAGTGTTTACTCCATCTAAAAATAAATTGAATCAGCAAAGTGACAATTTCTTATGCATCAAAGAAACTGTAGTTCTGATACCGTTCTCCAGTAATAAATTTTAGAGGTGAAAATGAACTTGTGATTTCATGTGACTGTAAGTCTAATGCAGCATCAGAATGTATGTTTAGAAACTGGAAAATATAAATGCATTTATGTCGGACGATCCTGTTAACAAGTAGCGAAAAACCCTGTTGCGTGCCTAGAAAGATAATTTTCCTTGAATGAAATCTTGCCATTTTCTAATTGGTCATTCAGCTATGGCCGATGTATTGGTTGGGTATTGTGCTAAGTATTTTAATCTTGTTTTTCAGAGGACTTAAAAGAATATTTCTCAAAATATGGTGAAATCACAGAGGTTAATATCAAGACAGATCCCAACACGGGTCGGTCGAGAGGCTTCGCTTTCATTCAATTTGCTACCAAAGAAAGTGTTGACCAGGTCAGTATTTTAATTATTCCGCCACCAAGCTGGGTTGGAAGAATTTCAGTGATTAACAATTTAAAACTTGCTTTAGGTTCTCGGATCTGGTCCCCATACAGTTAGTGGGAAGCAAGTTGACCCGAAGCGGGCAAAAGCGCGGCCTGGCATCAAGAAAATATTCGTGGGCGGGCTCGATCCTGATCTTCCAGAATCTGAAATCAGTGCACACTTCGAGAAATACGGCAAGGTTAGCAAATTATTAATTTGCTAACGCATTGCATTCTTAACGGGGTGTAATGACCAGAGTCCTTTAATATTCTAGATTGAAGAAATCGAATTGCCATTTGACAAACAGAAGAACCAGCGGCGGCAGTTCTGCTTTATCACATTTGAGTCCGAAGAAGTGGTAGATGAAATCTGCAAGCAACCCAAACAAAAGATTGGCAGCAAAGAATGTGATGTCAAGAAGGCTACACCCAAGCAGGATCCCCGTGCCGGCGGCCGAGGTGGATGGGGAGGCTGGGGCGGTGGCGGCAGCGGTGGCGGAGGCTTCGGCCGAGGTGGTGGCCGAGGTCGTGGCCGTGGTAGGGGAGGTAAGGGTTAAGTTGCTTGCTTTTCTAGTTCTGCTGAAGTGGATGTTGGACTAAGCACACATTTTCTTAAGTGTTAAATTGGGGAAAAGTTTTGTTCATCATACAAATTAAGCTTGACAAATTATTTTCGTTAACTTAAATTCGGGGTGACCACGCGCCCCTTTGTTGCTAATTACAACTACGGTTCCCAGAATACCGTGAAAATTTTTGAATTTGTCACAATTTCAGTGCTGTTTAGTCCAAGTCAAGTCCATTAACAAACTACAGTCTGTTTTAGAGTGGAAAAAGTTTAAAATGTTTTGGTTTTTCAAAATTTCGTTGTTAATTAGTATCAATTTTGGTTTGTTTCAACTCAAAATTTAATCTTAATCCTTTGCCAGTAAAAGTTGGCATTTTCAAAGGATTTCTGATAATACACAATTTGCTTAATGGTTTAGCTTCATGAATTTTGTAAAGACTTTAGTTTTGTTGGCGTATTACAAAAGCATGCATCACCCTAAATAGGTACTCCGCTGCGGCTGTTGCCACCTTAGGTTGCAATAGCCTAACAATTTTTTTGTGTGGGTGGCATTGTACAAATAATTTAATTTGTAGGTTACAGCCAAAATCAAGGCTGGGGCAACCAGAATTACAACCAAGGTTACGGCGGCTATGGCAACCAAGGTTATGGTGGTTACGGAGGCTACGGTGGTTACGACTACGGTGGCTACGGATCTGGCTACGGCTCTGGATATGACTACAGTGGATGGGGAGGCTATGGCCAAGGCGGATATGGTGGAGGTTATGGTGAGTAGAAGGTGATGTTGTGTTTATTTCCTCGTCGAAATTGGGTGCCAATGTGAAATTCTTTTCCTGCTCAGAAGTAACCAGTCTAGCGATTTTTAAAAGATGGGTTTGTAGCTAATAAAGCACGAGTTATTGTGTAGCAGGCTTGGATTTTCCCTTTGGCAAATTTAAGGGGACAGCCGGCTTGCCCAAGTCCCAGTTTTCAATAAACTGCCCTTCTGTTTCGCAGGGCAGCAGCAGAGTAGCTATGGAAAAGCACGACGTGGAGGTGGCGGCGGTGGAGGAGGCGGCAGTCATGGGTATCATCCATACACACGTTAAGTCTTCGCTATCCAGCAATGGTAACCTTGGTAAGTTTGTGCATGATTAAGCACAACTTGTAAAAGATCATAAAGAGATAAGCCATATCGAGCCACCATTTTAACCACGCATCGCTGTACATTTGCCTGAGTGTAGTTTGTGCAATCATTGCTTTTCACTTGTCAAGTCGTGAATCTGATCTGATGTAATCATTTAATTGTAACTTAATTTGTAATTAAAGATTCCAATGATTAAAACAAAGAGTCTTGTGTAATAATTGAGGAATTTGAAAGCGTAAATTTTTGGGAGTAGTGCAGTTTAAAATGTTCTTTTAAAAATAACTTTTCTCCCAAGACAACAGCAGTATCTACCGGGACTTGTAGTAACAAATACCTGCCCATCAGTAACGTAACTTATTTCAAGTAATGAAGCATTGTGCAGCTGAAGTTTATTAAATCCTTACTGGAATTTTAACGGTATGGAGACAACTGATTTAGAGGCTTGTTGAAGACTCGATTTCTTTTTCATGGTTTGTTTGACTTGTTCTCGTTGCAGACTGTCCTGTTTCTTCCATAGCGTCATCTCGAGCCCCTGTAAAGTCATCAACCAAACGTTTTTTATGAAGCAATCCAGTAATTTTATTGTCTTGTAAGTGTTTTTGTGTTGGACAAGCAAGATCAACTTACTATGTCATTTTTTATTTTATAAGTTTTTATATAAAATGTGGCATTGAAATTCCTTTTGTTGTAGGTCGTCTTACAATTGTCTGACATAAATCATGTGTACATAGTACTGTCCACATTGAATTGACCATGTTCATAAAATTTCACCTTCACATTATTTGGCTTCATTGTGTATTGAGTTTGTAGTGGCGAAATACATGAAGTGTCTCCTTGACTGATTAGGGGTGTTTTAAGATGAGTGCTGCAAGATTTTTTTAAGCAAAACAAGGGTATGGTGTTAATGTCTGGCTGTTCTAATACAGTAAAAACTAATTAACTTGAGCAAAACTAGCAATAGATTGAAAACTTGTTTGAGATAAGCTGCATAAAAATACGACATCGCCGATAGCTTTTGGAGATATTGAACATCTGGGCACATAATGTTCGATGCACATCGGTGTAATATGCAAAGTTTACTAGTTTGTCATAGACAGTTTACACTGACTTAAAATGCACGACGTCAGATAAAATTATCTGGCGTTAGTGAACCAGTGTTTGAAATAACTACGTTAATTTTGTATTGGGCCAACCAAATATTACAATTGTTTGAATTAATAAGGTTTTACTGTAGTATAGTCATGTCTGTTTGCTTTTGGGGGGGGGGGGGGTAAAAACTAAATTAGATTTTCATGCTGACTGACTTTTTTCCGTCTTGAGCATCGGGTCGGTTTTGCTGTTAATTGACACCGCTTAAAAAGAACGTCGAGGGACAGTTAAAAAAATTCCTTGTAACTGAAAAGGCTTCATGCAGCAGAATAGCCGATTACCGTCAAAACTGTTGCACACACTGGATGCTGCGGACTCTTGCCATACCAGTGTTTTGCTAAAAAGCTCTCCATCCAAAAAAACACTGCAAGAATATGCATCTTATTTGACAGCCCTTTGTTGCTCTCATCCATGCTACAAAGACTTATAAATGAAAATACAGGGTGGTTCACAAAACTGACTGCCCAACATTAAGTCCGACTTTTCTAGTTAGCACCCCTGAGAACCAGGAGAGGACAGATTCTTTTTTTAATAGTTGATTTGTCTTCTGAGGGGTGCTAACTAGAAAAGTTACACTTAAAAATTTTGGGTCGTCAGTTTTTTGTGTACCATCTTGTACATTAAGCTCACTTTCTGTTATAGGGATGGCACGATACAAAAATTATTTTATCCTCAAAGTTTTGTAATCTATAATATATCGATAAAACAAAATTTAAAGCTGGAATCATTTTTGTGGTAAGAGTCTATTACTTCCCTCACCACGTAAAAATATTCAAGTTGTGCTGCTACTTGATGCTAAATATTCCACACGCAACTCCGCAAACCGGTTTCTAGCTATTACAGTTGTAAGATGTGACATTTTAAGCATCGGGCTTTGCATGATAATTCAATAAATAAAAGTGCGATACAATAATAAATTTTTATCACTATATATTATCAATTATCGTGCCACCCCTAGTTATAACTGGAAAGCTCCAAAGACATGGCGTGTTGAACAGTATTTAATAAGTGGTTTTTCCGTAAGGCCGTGAAAAAATGTGTTTCTCGGGTATTTTCATTCAAAAAGTAACCAGGCCTTTTATTTTATTGGAAGTAACTAGTCCTACTTTCAACTGCTCAAAACACTTGCATTTTAATTTTACGGAGCTGAAAGTGGTTAATTTAGGCTAAATAATATTTATTTTCAGCTAACTGAATTGCTTTTCCTTGTAACGGTAATAAATTTAGCTTGAACTAGCAAATAACCATCGACAAGGGGCAAATTTGACCACCAGGCAGGGCCTGAGAAACTACTAATTTTTTTCGTAGTCTAACAAGTAGCAAAACAGTTTATGATTAATGTCAAACTGCGGGTAGATGTACTTAACCGCATTATGTTGACATTGACTTTACACGATACTTTGTTTCGCTAATTGGCTTGATGGAAAAGAACACCAGGTCGGCTCAGCAGCCTGCTCGTGAATGAACCACTACAAGTCAAGACTTGGGAATTCCCCATTCCCAAGGGACTTCTCTCTACTACCTGGCTGATGCAATGAGTTTAAAAAAAAATGGTTTAAATCACTTTGATTTAAATCAAGCAACTAATGTTGGGCGGTATACCGTTTTTTAATCGGTCAAAGAAAAACCATGGTAAAATTGGAATTCTAATCGATGCACAAAAGTGGAGCCAAATTTGTGTAACTTTGATGCTCCAAATTCAGTAGCTTATTATTTTTTGGGAGGAGCGGAGGGGCTACTTAAATGAAATTAATGATTCCATTTCCAACCTTAATTAGTTTGATAGGCTACTTAAAAAAAATACCGGAGGTACCGAATGAAGTACCGCCAAATTTTAAGAACCGTTAAATACAGAGTATTGCGGTACCTAGGCTAGTACTGGCACCGTCACTAAAATTTCGGGTACTGCCCAACACTACAACCAACCCTGCAACTAAGAGTGGCTTTCATGCCTGCTGCCTAAGACATGAAAGCTTGTATACACAGGGATTCATAAAGTGTTAATGACGACCGAACAAGTTTTTCAAAGTACATAATTGAAAGCTAAGTCAAGAAGTGATCCCTACTTGCTTTTTTTTCTTCCTTTGAAGTGGCGTAGCAAGGTTTTTTCGAATAGCTTGACGTCCTGACTGTCCTAAATTAGAATTAAAAAATGGTTGGGCAACCTGTATAAAGGTAAACTTAAACGAGCCATACAATGTTGCACTAAAAATGAATATTTGTGCCCTGTATCTTGGTCCATAGCAAACTACAACATATCTGGTTATGACCACTCTGCCAGTAAGTTAAGGGTCCCTTTTTAAGGGTCACGGTGCATCAATTGCTGATCAACTGCTGATACCGATTACCTGCACGCCCATCGTGATACCAGCCACCGAAATGCCCACTACCAAGACACTTGCTTTTTTTTTTGGCACGAGAAATGTTTGTAAAATTCTTTTTATTGGGACAAATCTTTTTAAATAAAACTACTTTAGTATGCTAGTGGGAAAGTCTGGAATTGGGCATTTTTCCAGGCCTGGAAAAGTATGGAAAGATTGTAAAACCTGCAATTGACTAAATGTTCCAGCAAAAAAAAAAGTGGCTTGGTAAATTTTTTTATTTTTAGTTTACATTGTACTTAGTAAAACTGGGTTCGTACAATTAGACGAACAACAACTAACTGGGACCTATCATAGTTCTACAATCTCTGATGGAAATACCACATACGCCATTGCAAGACAGCTCCCCCCATGTAATAACCCACAACTGTATTTTTCATGACATTTACAACTTGTCTGCGCTACAACGAAACCAAGCTTAATCTGCCGACTCATCTCACTTGCATTTTTGGACCAAACATTACTCCATAATACTGGACACAAGTGCAAACTTCCGAGCAAAAAACCAAAAAAAAAACTACGGGACCACCAAAACCCACAACCTCTCCATCAGACATCCTCGGAGATGAACCTGAACTAGTATGCCAGATCCGACCACTGCGCTTCGGCATAACACGGCATAAAGACAAACGAAAGGAACCAACTTTTCCTCCCCACTGACTGACGATCTGACGAAACCTCCGCAGCAATGCCACCACGCTGGATTAAAAAGACCAATGCAGTGTACTGCAAATACGGCAACACTAGCAGCAGCATGAGGGTGACTGCACATGCAATAAGAACAATCCACTTTGCAGGCCCACCACATTGCCATCCGATAAGAAGAGATCCTTGCAGCAGCATCATGGCGCAACCCATTGACCTTTACCTCTCACTACCTGAGGGACATGTCGAGAAGAAAAGGGACTACACCGGCTGAGACCAATCACAGCCAGGACAGTGGTCAAACCCCCCTAAGTACTCAGAACGAAGCAGAAGCAAGCCAATCCATGAAGGAAGCAAGCAAGCCATCCATAGAAGGAAGCAATCAAAAATTGCGATTCTTTTCAGAGCCACCAATACCACGTAAATGACCAAAATTCCTGTTTCATTACTTCTGTTCTGAATAAAAGGGAGTCGGCTTCTGGAACTTCTGGGGTAGAGGAGGGGAGACCTATTACACACTGCTGGTCTGATTGTATGCTCACTTGATATTGGAAGGTCACGAAATTAACGTGGATGACTTGTGCCAACGATCTTGACATTTCTGCTTGGTTAAACCAATATGGAATTGTATTTTTGTATTGCCTATGAAATTATGCATTAACTAAAAATTTTGAGCATTATATTCTCACCAACTCGCTAGCCCCTGTGTCTTCCTATGTATTACTATAAAAGCGATTAAAGTGCATCATATGTCGACTCTGTGTGGACATGTGCTTCCTTGTACCTTTTCAAGATTAACGAAAACCTGCTCACCATGACCTAGGACCATAGCCCCAAACTACTGCGAAAGGACCCCTCTCTATTGGCTGGCCCTAGCTTACGTGCGTCACCTGATGTTGCGCCCTCAGCTTTGTCCTGCTCTAGTTGAGATCTTCCACGATGATGTACCTTCCGTGCTGCTTTGGATATTAGTGGTGCCACCGAACAGTTCAAATACATATAATGAAAGGGGTGAAACCAGCCAGAAAAATCCTGTATTGAGCGTTATTAAATTTACACTTACGACCGTCGCTGGAATTAGTGCTGAACGTCTTTATTGATAACTTTTCTTGCGTTCAAAATTATTATTTGTGCCACTGACACTGTCCAGAGCAATCCGAGAACCATTTTAGCAGTGAGGTAAAAGGCCACGCCATTACCGGAAGTTGACTGGGATAGCAAAAACTGAAAAGCTTCTCAGATCGCTCTGCACAACGTAGTGATACAAATAATGACTTGGAACGTGAGACAAGTTAACAAAGATGTTCAGCGCAAATGCTAGTGATTATTAAAACCGGAGTTTTCTACGATATTCTTTTTGGCTGGTTTCACCCCTTTCATTATGTATAGTACTTGTATCCATACTGGAACACCGAGTCCCTGTGATACTTTCTTCTCCCAGTGTGTTAGCTCTCTGCACCTGTTGAGGATTTTCTCTTCTGGCCTCGACTTCCCTGCGTCCAAATTACTGGCAACTCTTTCGGGACCTTCCATGACTGCTTGTGGTATTCCACTGCTGACACGTGTTTTGGTTTGCGTGACTTCTTCTCACACTTCCATGGCCCGGCAATTGGTCACTTCAATTGCTGACCTAGAATCCGTACGCCAAGAAATATCGGCTTCCAAGGCAAAATACCCATAAGTTAAAGTCGAAACTCAATTCCATCCGATCAAAGAAACCTAACCCATCCATGCCAAACCAGTCTGTGGGGAAGGCTTCGGCTCTTGACCTCTCGGTCCTCGGTCAGCTCCTGCTGAAAACTGACTTGCCCACACCTCGCATCTTATTGACTTCCCATTGCCTGTTGTCAAAAGCTGAAGTTAATGAACTCTTTGAAAGAGCGTGTTTTGTCATGACCATCACACACCACCTTATTGGCCAGCGACTGGTTTGCAGCTGCCACTCCCGAAGGCAACTTTTGTTATGTCTGAAGGTGGCTTGATCGACATCACTAGTTGCACCCTGCAATGAAAGCACTCTCCTTCCAGCTGCTCGGACATTCAGCCCTGCCGTTCAAGCGATGAAAGCCGCCCTGACTTCGTGTGGTTCCACTTCGATGGATGACTTGGAGAAAGAGAAAGCAGAACACCTGACGACATGCCCTTCTTGGTCTCCCAACCAAGCAAATAAAACCCTCACTCCCGTGATGACAAGCAAGACTCTTAAGAGGACAAGAATTCTTTCGTATCTTAGGAACCAAACTAAATCGCTCCGCTCGATCACATTGCAATTCGACGAAGTGTGTCTTCATGTTTACTGGATAATGCATCGTACACCCGCGACAGTGAGAACCCTTCGGATATTCCCCTCAGAGTTGAAAACAGTGGAAGATGTTATTCCTGACTGCATTTTTTTTTTCAAACCTTCCACAGATGATCATCTTGAGAAAAACATTAGCCTACTTGACCGGATTCCACAAAAACGCTCCGTTCTTGGGCAATCGACAATCTTTTGACAAATCTTCGAAATGGCGGGGTTCTCTTACAGTAAGGAGACCCCTTGGAACTTGACAAAGACTTCCCAACTGCTCAGTCAGGAAAAGAAATGATTCTTTAGACCACACGGTAAAAGTGCAGCGAACCTGAAATACTTTCGGAACAAGTATGGAAATTCCATAGAAAGTTTATCAATACTGTATCCTTAAGGATAACGATAAGAATTCTGTATTTATAGGTCTTACGAGCCACCTTTCAAGCTGATGTCTTTCACACTGCTGCCAACGTTCTTTGTGAAAAGCTCTCCACCGAGATGAACCCTGCGGAAGGAAAACGCTTTGTGTTTCACATCAATGAAGTCTTCAAAAAGGCTTGCTTCGCATCCTTCCATTCAATGGATTGGCTAACGAAAGCAGCGTTTAATTCCACTCTTTTACCTTGCACCTAAAATCCGCACCGGATCTCGATGATTCATCAAACACGAGCTTTCCAACAAACCCATTCATGAATCGGAAACTTGATTCAGAGGATTGGTAGCCAAACTAGCTACTCATCTTGATGTGGCAAGAAAGCCTACAGAAGGTAAACTCTTGCTCAAATGATCTTACAAACAGCCTTACGATTTGATTTGATTTAATTTATTACGGAGCTCTAGCCAACATTGACTACCAGCCCCAGTACAACGACACAGTTACTAAATCACCTAGTACACTAATACAGCCTTACAGAAACTTACTACAAGAATAACTGGCCAAAGAACAAAAACCAGCAATCATGTGATGGACGAAACTCAAATCGTTACTAGAATCAGCAGTCCTTTCGTGGGTTTTTTTGAGGAAGAGGAGGCAACAATAGCTGTAACTACACCCCGAGCAAAGAAAGCGTTACTTCTCCCCTGTATATGACAAATCTAAACCAAGACAATGACCGAGAATCCAGATGGCGTCATTCATTAACGGTAAAGCGTAGTCTGAAACATCTTTCGGAGAATGATCCCTGGGTTTTATCGACCAGGGATGCTGCCGGTGTGAAAAAATGTGAAAATTTGCTAGTGGCAAAATGATGTGTGAAAAATACGAGTGTTAGTGCAAAAAAAAAAGGCCAAACTAACAAACGAATTAAAAACCATCAAATTATCCGCCCTAATTTTGGGCCTGGAATTACGTAGGCATTCCTGTGGTTAGAACACAAGAAAATTGGTTGGTTTATGGGCGGAGTCACTTTAAATTTGCTTTCGCTCCGTTGAGTGAAATTACAGGGGAATTACAATGGTTACTGGAAAAAGAAAAAATTTATTAAAGCAATGTGAAATATGAAAAGGAAGAAATAGTGATACGAAAATGAAAGTAGGTACTTGAAAAATATGAAAAAATAAACAGGAATGTGAAAAAAATGGGTATGTGGAAAATTAAAAGGGAATGTGAAAAAATGTTAAAGCTGGTACTCCCGGCAGCATCCCTGATCGACCATCAGTCACGGTTTCAAACCATCCTTTCAAGCAGATCAGCACCAGTTTCTCCAACCGCTTGGGAAACGAAGTTCCTTATTGGAAAATCTTGGAAACAAAATTCAAGACCTTTAAAGAAAATGCGCATTACTAGAATACGCCCGGGCTCATACATTTCGATCTTTCTAAGCGGAGAAAGAATAATCTTCAACTTAAAAACCATTAATTTAGAAAATGATAAACCTTCATTTCAAAATGGAAACCATGGACTCCTCTATCAATCCCTCAAACAAAACGATTTGACAGTCCCCATCGTCCTTGAAGACGCGTACCTGCACATCCTCAGTACGCCACTTCTTCCAGTTCATCTTCAGTTTACGGGTTTCAAACACTTCCATTCAGCTTCAATGCAGCTTTAAGAGTTTTCGCCTCGGTTTTAAAGCCCATATAAGCCAACCTTCACCAACAACAAATTCTATCACACACCTTCCTGGATTATTGGCTACCAAAACACGTACCAATGCAAAAAAAGTTACAAGCTAAGCCTAACCCTGCAACCTTTTGTCCCGATGGTACGAAAACTAGGCTACTGACACTTTAAATACACCTAAAAACCTACGAGACTCAAAACGAATAGCGCATTTTATATTCTAATCTTAAACTATTAAAGTTGAAAGAAAAATACGGTTTTACCTTAAACGCAAAAGTTGGTGACTGAGTAAGGGGGGGGGGGGGGTCTCTACCTTACCTGTGACTTTCATATGCAGGGATTTATTGGTCTTATGTAAACATTCTTAAATTCATTAGGATTCACAAATAAGTTCTTATAAACTCGCTCTGAAGTTTGAAATGGTGACAGCAACCTGAGCCAGAACCCGGAGTGCCAGGTAGGTCGTTGAGTTTGCTTAACGTCGCACCTTACCATTAAAACACGTCCGTGAGTGATCGGCAGTTACAGACGATAATATCTCATTTGCTCGAAATGAATGAAGCAGCCCATGTCTCGGGTATAGGGGAGATAGATTTCCCCTATCTCCTCAACATTGTACTGCTCTGTTCTCTCGAAGAAATAATTATCACTGATCTCTCACGGTTATCTTACATTTCCTCATGTACAAGTGCACTGCCTTGCTATTTATCTACGATTTCTGTATAACCCTATCATCATGCTAACTTATAGTGCGTCTATTCCCCCAGAAAATAAATATGGCTACCAATAACAAATTAAAAACTAAATCTGTAAGTCCATGTACTGTGGCACAATCCTAACACGTTTCGAAGGATGAGGTGGAACAGAGATAAAATGCAATTGGCCAATTTTCGCCATTTTTCATATAACATGAGCGAATACCAACCACTAGCAACGCGTCGCACACAAGTTTTATTGGCAAAGCCTGATCATGGTACACAAGTACATTTGCTTTCAGAACGTCCTACCTAGTAACAGCCTCGGAACAATCCTTAGTCCAGACCTACAGTACTTTAGGTGAGAATAACTTGAACCAACCTTTTAGCAGTGTGTATTCTTAAAAGGCATGCTTCACATGGGATGCAGTCGTCAACTTTCACAACAATCACCAGTGGGTAGATGAAAACCCACATGTTATGACTCGGTCGCGACATCAAAAGCGGTTCTCGGGGGAAAAGCTATCGGATTTGCAGGGCACTATCTCACCGAAACGATTTTTCTGCCACCCATGCTCAACGTATTACAGAAATTTTCTGAGAAATGTGCCACCTTCATTGATGGAGAATGCTACATTGTGGACACGGCATCAACTGTGGTTCATGCATGACGTTGCCACAGCTCATTTGTACAGTACCTTCCTAAAGCACCGTACAGAGCGAACAGAAAGCACCACTTACAGACAGTTTGGCTCCAAACTTGACGTCGCGCGTGCGCAGTGATGTTACGTCAGCCGTTCAGTACCTTCCTAAACTACAATACAGCTCAACAAGCTCAGCAGCTTATTGATATGTCATACCTTCACCGCGACCAGACCTAGCTAATGGATTTAACCAGGATTGGCTAATAGATGTGACCAGGCAAGAGCAATGCCAAATTGCAAACCATCTGAGGGAGGTGGTTTGCTGGGATGGAGGTTTGAGCATGTGCGAGCTAACAGTTTTGACGAAACTGTCTGTAAGTGGTGCTTTCTGTTCGCTCTGTTCGGTGCTTCGTCGCTGACGATGTTGACGTCAATCAAGCCGCATCAACACGGATATTAGCAGGGAATGTGCCAAACTGTCACCAATAGTGGTGCGTTTGGTTCGCTCTGTTAGGTCGTTTAGGAAGGTACCGTTAGTCTCACTGCTCGAGAATTTTTTAACCATAGCTACCTTGGTAGGAGAGGACAAACTGCATGGCCGGCATACACACCTTAATCATCTTTATTTTTTGATGGTACTTCAACGATCTGGTTTATGCTACACCAGTTCCTTATGTACAGGCTCTACGCGACCGTATTGTTGATGGGTGTTACATGATTCGGGATACCTCTGGAATTCTCGAACATCTTCGACAATCCACGGTGCTACTCTATGGAGCGTGCATTGCTGCTCATGGCAGCAGTGAAGTAGATGGTCTCTTCAAGCCACTTTTTTTAACCATGTAACTCTGGCTGTTAGCGACCCCCTCCCCTCTGGGGTCGCTTCCTGACCCGTTGGTATTGCTACAAAGTGTTTTTTTTTTAATTTGCACACCGTCGCCCCTTTTTATTAGAAACCTGTACCTACCTTACACAGGGTGCTTTGCTAGTCCCGAATTGTGGTAAACTCCTATTACCATGGATGAACAGAAGCCATCTCCACCTTTCGAATGAACCTAACTGTACCGATTTAGCGCATTTAGAAAGTCGAAACAGCAGCTAAAAGAAGAGTCGCACATCACTACACACTAAATAATGAAGAAAAATTGCCAAAATATTTTGTTAAAATTATTTTTATAACAACAACAACATGAAAAAAAAAACCACAAAACCATTTTTTTTTCCCTCCAGGTTTTTTCCTTGCACGATTAAAACAAACATTTTAGGGTTTGGTGAGATGCTGGCTCATCCCCGATAAAACTAGACTTTATTTGAAGCTGGGCAGCTCTTTTTGAGCAAGTCAGTTAATTAGTATACATGGCTTTGGAAAAATTGTATTAGTCTGGGAAACGTCCTTGAAATATTACATTGGTTTTGGAAAAAACCTTGCAAGTTTATAATTTTTGTGTGTGTGTGTGTGTGATCTTTTGCGAACTTTGAAAATTCCCAAGTAGCGTCATCAGTTGGCAGAATTTGAAAACCTTGTCGGTAAGTACTCAATTTATCCGCTTGGTGTATAGATGGCAGTATCAAGCCACCATCTACTGCCCTTGATTTTAGTCGCTGTATTTGGTTTGTTCTGAAGCGGCCTTTGGTAGGAAACTCTGGCTTCATCGGTTCGTTAAATCCCTAGGTTAAAGGGCAATTACATCCATTTTGACATGCATGTTTGACTTTTGGATCACTTACACAATAACTAAACACAAGAATTGCGGTAAGAATACGTTACTTACGTCCGATATAACAATTTAATTACTGCATCACCAAAACACGACACGGAGATCGTCATTGTTTTGCTGGAATGCTCAGAAATTAATGCCGACAGATGTCACTTTTCGATTTCGACTCGCAGCCGATTGAGATAGCTGTATTGACTGCGAGGAGCTCAAGCGTCTGACTGCCTTAGCTGGCCAACAGTGTAGTGGCCAGCTAAGGCCGTCAGACGCTTGAGCTCCTCACAGTCAATACCACAATCTCAATCGGCTGCGAGTCGAAATCGAAGAGATCCGTCTGTCGGCATTAATTTCTGCGCGTTCCACCAAAACAATGGCGACCTCCGTGTCATGTTTTGGTGATGCAGTAATTAAATTGTTATATCGGACGTACGTAACGTATTCCGCTACGGGTCGGTGGGCGCGTAGAACTCTTGGTCTGGGTGCTACCCTTCTCAAGGAGTCTTGGGTCTTGTTAGTTTCCCAGCCCCAAGGCTGGTTGTGGGCGAGTGTCTACGGTCCTGGTGTGGGGAGTGTCCCCTCTCTTGTCCTGCCAGTGTTCAGTGGTGGGTGACCAGGACTGTGTGGAGATTTTCAGCGATGCCTCCTTCCATGAGGAGGTCTGGGAGGGTGGGGTGGGAGTGTATGTTTCTGACTTCCGTCAGGAGTTCATTTACTTCCTGCCTCACCTCCCATCCGCCTTCCTGGGAGAATTGGTGGCGATTTCGATTGCCATTGATATTGGCTTAGACTTGCATCTGCGCAGCTTCAGGGTCTTCTCCGATTCTGCTGCTGGGATAAAGTGCCTCCGGTTTGCTTTCAGGTCGCTGGAGGTCAGTCACCCAACGTCCTTGAAATTGGTCTGAAGCTTGCCGGTGCTCTTCAGAGGGGTGTCAGTGTGGGTATTCGGTGGGTCGCCGGGCATTCTGGGGTATTCGGGAACGAAGTAGCTGATGACCTTGCCAGGAGAGGTTTCGTGGAGAGGTGGAACACCGTGGTGTTTCCGGTCTCTCCCAGAGATCTCCCGGTTCTCAGGAGTATAACAGCTGATGACTGGCAACAAGAATGGGATTCGGGCGAAGTCGGACGGGCCCTGTACAGTATTCATCCCACGGTCGGGGACACTCGCAGCCTTGATTGTCTCTCCAGGAGGGATGCGGCAGCGATCTCCAGGCTGAGGACCGGTCATTGCCTTCTGAGGGAACAGTTTAGACTGGGGTTGTGTGGGTCGCCCATCTGCCAGTGTGGCACAGAGGAGGAAACTGTAGCACACTTTCTCCTGGTCTGTCATCACTGCAGTCTCAGTACCGGGGCTACCATATGTTAAACTGGGGTTGCAACCTGCAGGAGGTTCTTGGTGTCTCCTCCCACAATCCAGCGGCCGGTGTCTCGCTTCGTCAGATTGTGTTGTTCTGTAGGCAGACAAGGCAGATTGAATAGTGGGTGGTAGATATGTACTGGGTTTAGAACTGTAAATCAGGGCTTAGGTTAAGTACTAGATTTTAAGTTGTAGATGTGAGCGTTTGACTTTCAGGTCTGTAGGCTCACGTAGTCAATAAAGTAAAGTAACGTATTCTTACCGCAATTCTTGTGTTTAGTTATTGTGTAAGTGGTCTAAAAGTCAAACATGCATGTCAAAATGGATGTAATTGCCCTTTAAATCCAAGGGCCTGGCAGCCGTGTGTTATTTCTCGCTCGCGGCCATGTGACTTTGAAGGGTCACGTGATCAACACATACCGTGGCAAATGCGGCGATCGGCGAAAGAAGGTGTGCTGTAAAAATACGATTTGTCCAGTTAACCTACAGCATACAAAGCTTTATGACTTTAGCTGGCAATTTACAATCGTACTAATTTCATGTACACAACGATCTGTGTAAATAGAACTTTACTTTATTTGTCGGAAGATCTTATAAAATGAATAGTTTTGAACATTAAAAAAACATGTTGCCGTTGCTTATTTTGCAGTAAATTACGGTCAAAGCATAACTTCAAAGCAAAAAGAAAAAAAATCATTGACCGAGTAGCAGTCTAATTCAGCAGTCTAAGCAATCCCCCCCCCCAATAAAAAATAAACTATAATTTTTGTTTTGTCCGAGTTGTAGACAAAAAAAAACACATCCCTGGAGGTAACAAAACGGCCTAAGGGCAAAGTACAAAAGTAGCAAGCAACCCTTCCCCCCCAAAAAAAAATTGTCTTTTTTTTTTGGGGGGGGGGGGGGGTTTTTTTGTTATTTTTTTTTTTGTTGGGGGGTTTTTTTTTTTTCCCGGGGCCGTTTTTTTTTCCAAGATTTTGGACAAAACAAAAAAAATTAGTATTAGGGGGAGATAGTATAAACTCAATCAGGAAGGAAAGCATACTTTCATAAAAGGACTGGGAGAACACTTGAAGAAAAGGAGCAAATAATGAAACATTTTGAGGACTGTGTTACCTCGGACGAAACACTAAATCGGTGTTTCGTCCAAGAGTTAATTAGTAATTAGGGATCAGTTCAAGGATGTAGGTCCCTGTTCCCTCTACCTAAAATGCACTTTATTTCAACTCTAGATTCCCTTTTTTTCCCTGCTCTAGAATCCCCATTGGGGAATCAGGGTGTGGGGGCGCACAAACAAAAAAAGGCCCTGATCCAACAAAACAGTCCATGGGCAAAATACAAAAGTAGCAAGCAATTCCCCCCCCCCCCCAAAAAAAAAGGGAAAAAAAATAATTTTTTAAAGGGGGGAGGGGAGAGTTGCTTGCCACTTTTTTTACTTTGTCCCTGGGCCGATTTGTTGTGTAAGTACCAAAGTAATAAGCAACTTCTCCCCCCCCACCCAAAAAAAAATACTATTTTTTCCCTTTTTTTTGGGGGGGGGGGGGGGAAGAAGAACTTGTACTAGGGCCTGCCACTGAAGCTTCAGAAAAGAAAATTCAGGTGTAAAAAAAGTCTTGATTTTGGCATCCCTAGAATTCGTTCCTTAGTTACATCACCTGGGCCAAATTTCACCAAGTATGGGGTAGTTTTTTTTTTGGGGGGGGGGAGGACACCTGTGGTCCGGAAAGTGAGAAGCGAAAAGAACTTAGACATGCAGGGACGATGGGGGAACCAGGCCAGTTGAAAAAGGGTTTTTTTTTTTCCTTTTTTATTCTGCGTTTAATTTTCTTCATTTAAAGTCTGGTAACGTTCTAAATTTATAAATCGTTAAATCGATAAATTTAGATCAATAAAACGAAGTCAGAAGAATTAATTTAAGCATAAAAGTAATTTCCGCAGTGTTATTCTACCTTTCCGTGCAGTTAAAGACAGCACAAGATCGAACAATGTTATTATTGCACTACCGTCCATGCGTTTCTGCAACGGTAATGGACGCGTCCGGGTAGTTCAAATTTCCACGCTGCAACAGCACCACTGCGGGCTCTAGGCGTCCTATATAATTTATTAACTCAATGGATCTCGGCTGGCTCAATCAAAGGATCTCAGCTGGCTTTGCCATTCGTTCGTTATATTGGGGCGGAGCCACGATTGGGGGCGTTACTGAACGTACTGTTAAGCCGCCGTAAAATGGCAGATTTGAGTGGTAGGTTGGTGTAGTGATATTTTATAGAATGTTTTACTGTGTCGTTCTTTAACCTGTGATTTTGCCGATAACAATTACCAAGCATTACTGACTATTTGCTCACAATTTTGTGTATTTATGGGCTATTTGACGAGTTCGTTTGTTTTGGCCGCAGGAAAATTATGATCAGCGGATACACAGGGAGCCGTCACAAAATACTGTTGGTTTGCCGACGCACCAAGAGTATTTTGTGACTGCTCTCTATGAGCGGGTAGGCTATTATAATTCTCCGTGTGCGTCTTTTGACAAAACACTTCGGTAAACTTTTAACTTTTTGTCTGGTTTCACGGATCCAAATTGTTGATCTGATTACCAAAATTAACAGTAACTATCCTGCCAGAGGCAGATCGATGGGTGGCTGCTTACTGCCCGTTTTTGTTTACGAAGTGTGGATTGGTTAAAAAGCTTAAAGTGGCACTATCACCGATTGAAAGTAGGCAGAATCTGGCAACATCTAGCGATATCTAATACTATCTAGCACTTGCTCGTGTCAAGGGAAGGAAAGAACAACGTCATTTCTTTTAATGAAACAAGCCACGCGCCTCCTAAGTATTGAGTGAAAATTTGATACGTCCTAGTGTACCTGGGAGCAAGCTGTAAAGGTTGACACTTTTTTACATGACCACTTCTAAGCGTTTCAAAGGGATGCACATCGCGTTTGTGCGTCTTGTAGGCCTAAACACCCGTTCGTGGCGCTTTCTCCCATATGGTGATACAGACCCCGATGCGTTTTACGGGGTAGTTTGGCTGTCGGTATCGTAAATGTTCCATTTAAAGAGTAATATTCAGCAACTCTGCTGATCAGTGGACGCTCCAACGTTGGGCAGAAGTCGTTTAATGGACTGGATGACAAACACAGGTGTTCCGGTGGCTGGAGCAGTTGACCGGTCACCTGTCGAAAAGAAAAAGCTAAATTAATGGAAAAGAGCCTATGACAGTTGGAATGCCATGTAAGTCTTCCTTCCCCATGCTGCCTTGCAGGACTCCAACAAACCTTGTCCAACAAACCTGCGTCCTGAACAACCCTCGCCAATGTCAGCCGCCACTCGCCATTTGGTGAATGGAAATCAACAGTAGGCGACTTGGAATTTTGCCTTACTCCCCAAAACGGCGACTGGTCGTAGACGGGAGGGACCTCCTGTTATTTTTTATTGGTGCAGTGTTTTGGTGATTTTTACGACAGGGGAGTGCTTGTGTTTTTTCCTAGTGCTGTGATGTTTGTAATGTGTCTAAGGATGCACCGAATACAAAATTTGCTGAATACCGAATATACAACTGAATACTCAAACTTGCCGAATACCAAATATACAAACGAATAGTTGCTGCCGAATGCCGAATATTCAGCACCAAACAATTTACATATTCGGCCGAATACCGAATTATTTGGTCCTGTGCCGAATAGCTGTACAGGGTGGCGTTCTACCTGGAAAACCGGGAAAATTCAGGGAATTTATCATGTCTGGAAAATTCAGGGAATTTGAAAAATATTTACCAAAAATCAGGGAATTTTAACATTTTCTGGAAAGTCTTTCACCTATAAAGAATAGGTAATTCGGATTTAATTTTTTACTTCTGAAACCTTCACGTTATTTCAGTTAAGACTTCTTTTCCTTTTTTTTTTCATTGATGATAAAGCGAAAACTCCTTAGGCCTAAGTAATGTGGGATGTTACGTGTTAAGTGGGTTTTTAGTTTTGTTGAAGTTGTGGCCTTTTCCTGCTCTTTACCAATACCAGTTAGTGCAGTGCAATTTTTTATTTAACAAAGCAATGCGATATAGTTATTGCGATTTGAGTTAAATGTGGAAAATACATTTTTTAGTCCTGTGTGGCACCTTCCTTCGACCCCAAAAAAATCGGGGGAAAGTGTTAGTATTGATCTGGAAATCCTGTAAAAATCGGGAAATTTCATCATGAACATTTAAACGCCACCCTGCTATAAATAAAACATTAGATCTTAATGACCATACTGGTCAACAGCAGAAACATTAGTACACAAAGTTTCCTGAATACTGAATGCCGAATATATAACTGAATACTTAGCCTACCAAATACACAACTGAATATTCTACTTGCCGAATATCAAATATACAATCGAATAGTTACACTGCCGAGTATCGAATATTCAGCAACAAACAATTTACATATTCAGCCGAATACCGAATTATTTGGTCCTGTGTCGAATACCTGTAAAGTAAACATTTGATCCAAATGTGCGACCATTAGTTAACAAAATTTCCTGATGATAAAACAAATGAAATGGAGGTAAAGATCTGCGACGTACATTTTAGCCTTTCAAACGACAACCCTTTCCCCCCCTCAAAATCTACATTTTCGTATTAGGCCTTGAAAAAAGACGATCGCCCATAATTTTTCCTTCTTTTAGGAATGTCAGAAGACAACTCCTCACAAACAAAAACTAAATGCTTAGCTAAATGTTCTTACACTTTATTGCATAAATATACATACTAAAAAAATATTCGGCCGAATACCAGGCCAACAAATCTTAACACTAATCGGCCAAACGCCGAATATCATTATTTGGCCAAAATAAGTATTCATCAGAATACTGAATATCGTTATTCTGCTGAATACCAAATACTCGAATTTTTGTCCAAACAGGCTGAATACCGAATAATTAACGGTTTTTCGGTGCTTCCCTAAATGTGTCCCTATGTACTCTAGCGTTTCTGCATGCAACATCTTGGCCTGCTGCACGTTGGGCCACAGTAAATTGAGGAATGTGACGAAAGAACTGTGAGCATCATTTGCAATTAGTGTGCGTCGAAATAATCGGTACATAGAAATTACATGAATCATGGATCGTCTTGAAGCTATTAGTTACGCACTGAGATGATGCGGAGAAAAATTCAGGTAAAATTCTCTCCGAATTTGTGAAGCTTGGCTAAAAGTGTTACTGTAGTGGAAAAATGAATATGCTTAGCTGGAGCTGATTCATGTTGAAAATTTCTGAAATACATTGTTTACTGGACTGCGTGATAAATTCAACGTCGTCATTTTCAACACAAACATACAATAAAAGTTGTACACCTGAAGCGTCATCTTATACTCCAATCTGAATTTGCTACAGTAGTATACAAACCAACTAACGCACACACAAAAATACAAGCACTCGCCTGTCATAAAAAGCGCCGAAGCACTGCTACGACAAAAGCAAAAGGCTGCTCTGGCAAAACCATACAACTTATTTGGACGAGAAATCCTGCGAGGAAAATTGGGGAAGAAGGAGTTTTTTTCGCTTGTTTTTTTTTTTTAAATAATTTTCTTTGATCCTTAAGTCTGCCGAAGCAACTTAATGCTTGTATGGCTGAACCGGCTCAATTTTGAAAAGTTAGTGGCAGTCCAACAGTTGTGGCTCTTTTCCAATGATTTAGGATTTTCTTTTCGACAAGAGTGACCGGCAGAATGTTCCAATCGTCGAACACCTGATGGGCACCTGATAGTCGGCTCTGCTAGGGCTCTACACAGGTAGACATGTTCGACTCTTGTAGATTAGCTGAAGATACCCAATTGCTACTTTGATTCTACCATGTTATTTATGTACTTGAAATCCTTTTAAAAATTAGTTCTGAAACAAATTCCATTGGGGTAATGAACTTAAACCCAGCACAACCTTTCGACACTCAAGACCTTTTGCAGGCAGATTCTTAGTAGTAGTCATAAAATTTTTTTTATCATAAAATTTTTTTTATCATAAAATTTTGAATTGAAAACGTAAAATTGGTGTTTTTGTTGGAAATTAAAGTGCACAAAGAAAGGTGCTATTGGAATGGGTGCAGCAAATTGCATGTGTCCCTTTTACTTGGGACTTCAGTGGTGCCCAACAAAGCCCCCCCCCCCCCTCCGTCCCCCTCTCCATCTATGAGCTAGAGAAATAACACAGTTTTTTGAGGGGAGGGGGTGAGGTAACTCCTCAGTAGACCAAGTGTGGATGGGCACCACCGTTGGGCTTTGTATTCAATTCCAGAAATCGGGTTCAACGAGGTATTTGATTCAATACCAGTAAAATGTTGAGTATTGATGCAGTCCTGGTTAAAGCGCTGGCGTCCAGATGGTTTTGTGCAGTTATATCCATCCAGCAAGAGTTGGATGCATGTACAGTAGCAGCAAAAAAATAAAAAATTATTGGTTAACCGTACCCTTACGATCACCGTTGAGGTCACCTACCATTTGTGAATGATGTTCATTGCTGTAAGTAGCCGGTTATCCTCACACATACGTGTGCTATGGGATAAATTTGTGAGTTAATAAGCTATCTTTTGAGGGCAAGAGTTGTTGAAGTGCTGTCACTGCGCAATACTTTCAAACAAGTTCATTGCCTGGGCTGGAAAACAACTGGCGGCATGTTTGAAATTTGTGCAAGTTTGCATGGTTCTTGTCGCAAACTTTTCCTTCAGGATGGCTAGCTACTTACATTGAAGAAATGCAAGCTCTCTTGGGTCCTTATGATGTCATTAATGCCTTAACAAGGACGAAAGCTTTTGGATTTTTTTAATCGATTTTTTTCAATTACCTTGCAATCATAGTGTGTAGTGTTGCACGGTAAATCGGTACTGACGACCACTAAACTCGAACAAGTAAGCGCCGATATGGAGGTGCGAAATTCGCACGAACGAGTGAAATCGGATCCCACTGCTAGGCAGAGGAAGTGCCCACATTGTGGAAGGGGTGGGAGGGGGAAGAGAGGGAGCACTTAAGTAACAAGCGTGTCCGAGCGCGTTTGTGTTCGTGGTCGATGTCATAGCATCCCATCAAGATGAAAACAAAGTCCTGCTATTAGTAAAAATAAAATTAATGCAAAGAGCAATATTTGATTCTTTTGTGCTCACATGGATTGCAAAATCATTTCATAAATTGGCGTCATATTACCTTAGACCGCCTTTTTCAGAACCGTATCATACCGTCCTGCAAAATCTTAGTAGCGTCCAACATAAATAGTGGGAAGGGGCTGGCTACCTTGGTAGAAACATGTCTAGCCATAGGAAAACATGACTTAACCAGTTAAAGTTTTTGAAGTCTACATGGGTCTATAATACTCTTTGTGATCAGATCACGACAGGTTGTAACACAGAAAGAATAGCACCTCCTCTGTGATCCGTATCTTGTGATAGAATTACGTCAATTGATCTGACTGAGCAACCTTTTCTCTCACCAGCTTTGGGTAAAGGCTTCGTTTGGCCCCTAGAAACCATTGAAACTTGGACTATTTGTCCACAATCACTGGTTCGCGTGTCCCATACATTAGAAGGATAGCGGCCTGGGCTCGATTGTACAAGGGCAACTATGTTGCCATGGCTGGTGTAAAGAAAACTGCGTATGTGGGGTAGCCTACAAGAGAACTTAAGTAGATATTGCGAATGAGTCCAAGGCCCGTTGGTTTCTGAAAGCGAAACAAAGCCTTTGTAAAAACATGGGATAAGAAGACGTTGAACAGTTCAAGTGGGGTAATTCTAGCACAGTAACAAGAGGATCGGAGGCCTAAGCCCGACGGGTTTACGCAACTTGATGCTTACTGTAGTGCCAAATAATGGCTGCATAGTTCTTGTCTTTTTTTTCAATGCGAAAGGCATTTTTTGTAAACTAAGGTATGTGAAACTATTTTTGTTACTTATCTCCAGCTGCCAGAGGCGAGCCCAAAGGATGTTTTTCCTCATTTGATACCAGTATCACATTTACATTGTTTTTTGTTTTTTTTCAATGCAGTCCTTTTAAAGAGTTTTTATTTTACTGGCAAAGATATTATTAAGCATTTTTCGCTGCAAAAATTATTGATATTCTATTTTCAACTTTGAGGTTGTCATGCCTGACACTTCATCAATCGGTTGGCCTTTGCTCTAGTTGCTCCCTGCATACAAAAATTAGCATACAAGATTAATAAAATAAAAGATAATATACAACTATTTCGTTTCAATTGAACTGTTTGCTAAAAACTTGGCCTTTAAATTCAAAATTTTGCAGCAGCTCCATACTGTGGAAACGGTGAAACCCTTTCGAATGTAGTCCAGCAGCAAACGCAATTTCCTATTTTCTACTTACCACATAGGCAATATGTCACGACTATTATGGCACGACTATTATGGCACGACTATATGTCACGACAATATGGCACGACTATTGCCTAGTCGATATTTTTGCAAGTGGGGAAGATGGGCAAGTGACTGAAGAGGACCTAAAAAAAGCTTACTCGCATTCAATTTTTTTATGGTTTTCATTTTAGATTAACAATATACTGTTCTTCGTCGTGGTAAGGATAAAATTAAGGTGGGGTGTAAAATTGCAAGTTTGCCCGCCAAAGAAAAAAACTCCTGAATGCGACCCTTGCAAGTAGGCCTTAAATTGAAGTTGCCAACTGCTGAGTTTCATCGTGAGGCGTGGTAACCTAATGGTTAGCACGACCATATAGCGTGCAAGAGGTCATGGGTTCGAACCTGGCATTTTTGGGAATAGAAGGGCCCTGTGATGCCTCGTGCTCATGTCGGTTGTGGCATGTGAAAGATCCTAGGAATTTCCAATTGCATTTATCAGCAAAACTGTCCCTTTTGCCTTCTGGCACTACGGCTTCGGCTGGGAGCGCTTTAGACTTCCAAAGCCAAGTTTCGTTGCCACATGGCGTGTGACGACCAACATTGGAGAATGTTGAAATGGTGCAAAAATGCTCGTAGCCTATTGAGTTTTGCATTTCAATTTTTGCTTAATGTGTTTAATATTGCTAACTAACCACTACATTAGCTTGTTACTTTAATGTTTTAAATCATTATTTTTACAGCATTGAAACAATCGGCAAGTTTTGAAGGAAATGAAGACAATGAAGTCAATCTTTCCAATTTATCTGGGGTCATGTTTGAGAAGACGTCAGAATATATGCAGGGAGAGCTTGTTGGTAAGTGTGTCAGGATGGTGCTAAGAAAATGTGTGTGGCAATTTCTTTGGGGCCAGTAGGATGTACTTTGCTTTAATGTTTTTATTTCAAATTAAAGACATTGATCCCGTAATGATCCAGCTTCAAAAACAATTGTTAGCTATGGGTGAAAACTTAGGTAACTTGCATAGCTGGATATATTTGTATCGTAATGCTGCCTACCGTCGTCTTCATTAAAATAGTACGCTTGCCTCGTTGCCATTCTCCTCTGGAAACTGAAAGTCAAAAAATAAGAATTAACTATCAGATTGATTCATAATTCTTGCGCACGATCTCGCCTACAAAATATCAGTTCATCAATATCCAGCTAATTTTGTACAGCTCTAAAGGAAATTGAGATCAAATTGCCTTCCTACTGTCTTCCTCAGGCTTCTAGGTTAGTTATTTGTTAAAACTACGTCACTTTTGCGATTGTCGAATTTTGGTGTGTTCAAAATGAGAATAAAAGGTTGGAAAAAAGCAAATTAAGTGGGAGGCTGTTTAGGCCTATATGTTTTGTCCGAAAAGTATTATACTTTGAAACCTGAGACAAATGAAAAACCATCGCATGCAGTAATCTCGCAACAATACGTAACTTCATCGGTGGTTAACCAAATTTTTTTCATGGAAGCCTAGAAAATTTTCAGGACGTTCCGTCAACAGTGGATAGGTAACAGTCAATAAACAAGGACTAAGTCAATAACCTGTTACTTTCAGTAACATACAGTAAACGGTTGCAATATTTTTTAGCATTATATTACCTATCTAAAACTTTGTGGAGTTTTTCATTCAGCTAACACGGCGTGGTGGCGGTGGCGGAGTCAATCTTGTAATCTATCGGTCTAGGTGGCCTGATAATTAGCATGATGTTGTCTGCCAGTGGTTGCAGGTTTGATCTTGACCTGAGCCACCTCAGGTATTTTCAGGAAGAGATGGAACCTGTACTGCCTTGTGCTCACGCCGATCATTGTATGTTAAAGATTCTAGGAATCTCTGATCGGAATTAGGCCTACCTAACAAAATTGTCCCTCTCACCTTCTAGTGTTACAGCTTCGGCTGGGGGCGAGTTTAGATTGTAAATTGATCATTTTACTTGCTGAAACTGCATTCGTTGTGCAATCTAAACGTATGGTTGAATCTCGTCCACTTTTATATAAATTCTCTGCCTCCATTCTCCACCCACACTCGTCAAAAGTCAACAAAATAGAAAATTTGTCCCTTGGGATCCTGAATAGGTGGCTAAGGGACTGTTATCATCTTTTTTTCAGCTCTTGGGCAACACATTTAATGCTTTCGGGGGTCTGTTATGAAATTGGATTGGCATGTTAAGCTTCTTTGGAGAAGTTTGTCTTCTAAAGGGCAATTACATCCATCTTGACATGCATGTTTTACTTTTGGATCACTTACGCGGTAATACGTAAGAATACGTTAAGTACGTCTGATACAACAATTTAATTACTGCATCACCAAAACACGATACGGAGACCGCCATCGTTTTGCTGGAATTAATGCCGTCAAATTTCAACTCGCAGCCAATTGAGATAGCTCTGTTGGCTGTGAGAGCTCAAGCGTCCAATGGCCTTATCTGGCCGTTGCAAGCTGACGCCATTGGACACTTGAGCTCTCACAGCTAACAGAGCTATCTCAATCGGCTGTGAGTCGAAATAGATAAGTGACATCTGTCTGCATTAATTTCTGCGTTCCAGCAAAACAATGGCGGTCTCCGTATCTTGTTTTGGTGATGCAGTTGTTAAGTTGTTATCAGACGTATGTAATGTATTCTTACCGCAATTCGTGTGTTTAATTATTCTGTAAGTGATCCAAAAGTAAAACATGCATGTCAAAATGGATGTAATTGCCCTTTAATTAGCTGAACTAAATTGTTCTTGATGCTTATTAATTTTTAATTGCCATTAAGAAAAATAACATTTTCCTGTTGCAGCCACTCAGGAAGATTACAGGCTTTTAGAAGAAATGAATAGAGTTGCAATTACAAAATACTCAGACATGAAACAAATTGCAGCCAACGTAAGCAAGGCGTTGAAAGATTTACACGAAAAATGTAAGCACTCGTTTTCACATTACTGTCTTTACTGCATAGCCTTCTTAATTTAGGAGAAAAGGGGGGGAGGGGGGAAATCCAATTTCCCATTAAGCCAAAGAGGCTACACGTAAGCAATGGAATAAGGCTGTCCGATGCCCACATTTTAAGTTCTGATACAGATTCCAATGATAATGTCGAAAAAAAATAGAAAAATGCTAAAAAAAAAAAAAAGCTACATAAACTGAAACTATTGAGGGAGTGATGAGTTCTGAGTTCACCCAGCTGGTCACTTCCTGCTCAGCTGGCCTTCTCAGGTTCAAACACGCACCTGTGCCACCTGGTGACACAGTGCAGAAGGACAGAGAGATGAGAGGGAACGAAACATGCGTGCGCTCAGTTACTGTAATGGCACGTTTTGGTCCCGCAGTAAAGTTTTTCATTGCATCCCGAAGTCCAATCCTGGACTCGTTCTTTGACTAGGGACAGTTGAATGGGAAGCTCCAGCTGACTCTTGCAAAGAGCAGGCGCTCAACAGTTGGATGGAAGGATTGCAAATCGAACTTTGAAAACGTACATTACGATCGGCGAAATGCGCGCCATTCTTCAACAACAAAGCCCGGGCTACAGAAATGCAGGTGGGTTCAAACCAGTGAATTTTGGATCCTGCATTAGCTGGTAGGAAAGACGAACGAAGAAAAGAAGACTTGAACGTGCAAATGATTGGGGAAAATTAGGCCTGATATCGAATCTTGTTTTGAAAAATTATGATCGTCGATCTTCAGAAGAGGAATGGTAAGCGCGCTGAAAGTTTGGTATGACCAATGTATTTTACTCAACTTTTTTTGTTTTGTATCCTTATATTGTACCTTGTCTACGGAACATACAGAAATAAATAAATAAATAGTTGGCGACACCAACCGCGCGCTCGCACCATAATGCTGCCCAACGATTCTATTGCTCCACTCGGTTCCCAATACCTAAACTTGAACTTTAAGTCGTTGTCTGACGAAAACAAAGAACTTAGACATCAGAATTACGAGCAGAAGCTTGAAATAAATGAAATCAATGCAAAATGTGAGCAGTTGTTCAAGCTTTTAGAATGAATAGAATTACGGGATGGGAACGATAGTTTTAGAAGGAAAATTCTTAGCACCACTCAAAACTGTGATACCTCATTAGCACCTTCCATGATAACAAATGTCGAATTTCTGCCAGATTTTCACGATGTCAATGCCAGATACTGTTCTATGACATTTTTAATGGAAATACACTTGATTTTGACCAAAATACTGTAATGTGGACCAAAAGTAGGGATAGACCGATATTAATATCGATATCGGTATTTACAGATATTATCGGTATATTTTGTGTATCGGTGTTTATTTACCGATATTTTAGCCGATACGACCAACGTCCGTGCGTGCTGGTTACTCCGCCTAACTTGAGAGTAACCTTTCGTGCATAGCATCGCTTGTATCCCATGACATCATCAGCACAGCTGCGTAGTGAATTCAACGCACATGCATTGCCAGATTCAGGGTGGCTTCTTGGGATTAGGCCTATCTGCAGTGTGTGTTAATGGGTATTTTTTGCAGTCGAAGGTACACGTGCGGATCTGACACCACTGATAAAAAAAAAAATTAGAAATTTACTTTTCTTGCAAACCAATTTAATAATAATGAAATATGAGTTTGACTTTCTGACCTTTCTGGCTTAAAAAAAAATCTGTATCGGATCGGCGTGTGGGGGAAAAATCTGTATCGGATCGGATCGGATCGGTATTTTTCTGTATCGGTCGATCCCTGACCAAAAGAAATCTTAATCAGCCAGTGGAGTGGTATTGCGCAACCACCATGGCTCAATATTCTAGCAAGTGTTATCACTTCAAAGTCATTCAAACCAAAGCCATTAATTGACGATATAAATTTATCAAGCATGGATTGATGACACTACATTGCAGCTAACAGGCAATTCTCTCGCAAATGATTTACACACAGTGATGAGGTGTTATACGCAAGGGAAATAAGCGAGCGTTGGTGGGGGTCTTTGCATGAAAAACCAACCACTTGGGAAGGAATTCAGGCTGCCGTGAGAATAAAGGTGGTTTTAGAAGAAACCTACTGATTCTGAAAGACTCGCAAAATCCACAACACCATCTGTAACTGCCTGCCGAGTTTGTTTTGCGAACGAAGCATCATATCAGTAAAGTGAAGTATAAGCTACCACCCAAGGAGCAAGCAGAGGTGATTATAGGCCAGATGCATGAAAAATTGCGAAGCCAACTTGTGATTTTGAGGACCAAGTCGACAGATGAATTGCTCGACACTCTCGAAGAGCTGCTGAACCACATCAAATTTCCTGATTGAAGACACGACCAGTAAACATCAAACGAGTGCATACCAAGCCGCAAGTTCAAGAAAAAACGAAAAGTTAGCACCGACACAGAGAGTCCAATCCAACCCGTAGAGTTCGTTAACTGCCTACCTGACAAAATTGATTTTCAGTATATAACAAAATTGAAAATATACTGAAAATCCTTTACCAACATGGAGTCACGTGCCGACTCAGGTACCCGGCTAACCTCATTGAAAATTCTGTACGGTTACTTTAAAGCTTGGTAACATTGGAAGTAACTTGACGATCTGGTTTTACACTCATTATTTAAAATGGGGGGGGGGTCTCTTTTGAGTTTGAGCATTGTTAAAGTTGGAACTTTCAAAGCATAATGGTGAGTTTTTAATAACCAAAATGTAACTTTTTGAAACTTGAGCAATGCACGAATACTACTTGGAATTTGTATGTTCCATTTAATGATGCATTCGTTCACTTGCTATTGTTATTTGTTGCAGATAAAAGTCTACAACCGTACTTGGAACAAATAGATCAAATAGAAGAAAGTGTTACCAAACTAGAACAAGCAGCGTACAAATTAGATGCATATTCAAAAAGACTAGGTCTGTATCACATATTTTTCAGTGTTTAAAAATAATTAAGATCTTACCAGACAGACTGAGAGTGTTTGCTTCGCTTATACTCGACGTATTGTGAGATTTGCAGGGGTCATAGAGTTTCTACTGTTTCCCTATTTCCTACTTTTTTGGAAGCATTCCTTATTTTTGGACTTGTAGTTTCCTACTTATTTTTTAAGTGAAGTTATCCTTCAATTTTTTTTTTTATTTTAAGCATTTGTAATCAACAAACTATGCTTCTACGCAAACATTAGCAAAAATTTTGTTAATTACCTAATTCCCATTTTTTTTTTTATTTTGAACACTAACAGCGAACTGGCAGATAAAAAAATGTTGCTTTATTTATTTATTTCTAGCTTTATTAAGAAATAAAAAATCAAGTTTAAAATGCCTTATTTTAGCTTGATGTTAAGAGTGCCAAAACTTGACATTTTCAGTCGAGTTTGATTTCTACTCAAATCGAACTCTACTCAAACTGAATTCGAGATTGTCTGGAAGTCTGCTGTACCAAAAAGTCCAATCAGCAACCAGCAAATTTCAGACTTAAAATTTCAATTTTCCCTTTAGAACCGGTGGTGCCCTTCAGATACAATCTGTGAAATAAAATGTCTGCCTCTAACATGCCAATATAGTATGGAATAGGGATAGACCGATATTAATATCGGTATCGGTATTTACAGATATTATCGGTATTTTTTGTGTATCGGTATCGGATCTGTATCGGTGTTTATTTACCGATATTTTAGCCGATACGACCAACTTTCGTGCACGCTGGCTACTCCACCTAGCTTGTGAGAAACCTTTCCTGCATAGCATCGCTTGTATCCCATGACGTCATCTGCACAGCAGCTTAGTGAATTCAACGTGTGTGCATTGCCAGAATCAGGGCAGGGCTTCTTGGGATTAGGCCTATCTGCAGTGTACTCTAGGGTTTTTTTTTTACAGTCGAAGGTTCATTTGCGGATCTGCCACCACTGAGAAAAAAAAATTAGAAATTTAATTTTCTTGCACACCAGTTTCATAATGATGAAGTATGCGTTTAACTTTCTGACCCATTGACTTTTTTTTTTAAATTGGTATCGGTATATCTGTATCGGTGTATCGGATCTGTATCGGATCGGCGTGTGAGGGGAAAATCGGTATCGGATCGGATCGGTATTTTCCTGTATCGGTCGATCCCTAGTATGGAAGGTTCTGTGGACCTAAATTCACCTGAACAATCTGTTCGCTCATGAAATTGGTCGAAAATTAATAAAGTGGTAGAAATTTGCTCAAAGGTTGCCAGAAACACCACTGGTGATGTAGCACTGCCCGAGAAACCTCGTTTTAAAAATGTCGGGTATTCCCATAGTGTACTGAGACACCTCTTTTCACCTTGTTAGACCCAATGGGTGCTCGAATACTTCATTATCGAGCATTTGGATAATCTATTTGCAAGCAACAAAGAAACTATAGTAAGAGAGTTAGTACAAAGCCAAGAGGAGCGCCGTGCATCCATGGTGTACCAAGCAAGAAATGGAGTTGCCATCATAATTAAATGGTTTTTTTTCTGTAGAACTGTTATTTAAACATTCTTACATATTGTAACCTCTGCTACGTTTAATATCAGTTGAATGGAACCCCAAACAAGCAGACGTTTCTGCTCTTTGGCTTGCTGAAACCGTATTCGTTTTGCCCTTGACCTCTGCTACGACTTAATCTACCATACTGGTCTGAATAAAAGACTGTATTTTTTCCAAGACACGAAACCACGCTCAAATTCAAAAACAAACAAATCCTACCGATTTGTGAATTTTCAACAGGCTGCAATGACTAAAGATGGAATGACAATGAATAAAGATGGAATGCCAATGAATAAAGATGGAAAAAAATGTAGTCCTCCTGTCTTCATCAGGCCACCACAATAAGCTTATTTACAAGATTTACATTATTTGCATTGTCAGACATGCATCGATCGTTGTGGAAATGGCAGATGAATAGGACGCGACTCAGACTTTGTTTGTTTTTGAGCGTGATTTTGTGTCATGGAATTTTTCGAACCTTCAGAGTACGATTGTTCATTTTTTCAACTGTAAGTTTTAAATTTGTCCCATTAAAACTGCATTTTTATGTTTTATTCTCATCCAAGTCTACAACTCAGCCAAATTTTGACCAATTTTGAAGTGTGAATGCACCATTCAAATGGCTTTTTCAAGAACTATCCATTGGTCCTAACGTGAATGTAGTAGCTCAAGATTTTTGTTGAATTATTTAGCTACAATTAACTATAACCAAAAAGGAACCTTAATTGTTATGGATTAAAACAAACCTTACAAGAAGAAAATAAATTTTAAATCAGCATCTGCTGAACTAGCCTAGGACAGCGGTTCCCAACCTTTTCTGTAGTATTCCTCCCCACTGGGACTAGCATTCAATGATGCGTTCCCTCCACTCCCAACAAAAAAAATACTGTGTACTTTTTTTCACGTACGATAGGGTATTGTTGCCAGATGGGTAGAAAAATGCCTGTCGAATTTTGGCCAAAATATCTGCTCATATAAAATGATAATTTTGCTATCCTCATACAATTTAACTTCTTTTGCTAAATAAAAAGTTAACCATATATTTTTATAGTACGGTGAGGGCGTGCTTCGCTCCTTCCCTGCACTGGCTTCGCGCCTCCCCGGTTGGGAAACTTGGGCCTAGGATACAACTAGGAATGGGCAATAATGAAATGTTGACTACACACTTATTCCAGTACCTTGATATGTGATGTGCGTTATTGCAATATTTCTCAGCATGTAAGCCAAGCCAAGTTGATCAATTGGTCATAACAGCACTACTGCTGCAGTAGGGCTATTAATATACTATACCGGGTGTCGCAAAAGTTGGGTCACCCGGGTGTTAGACCTGCTTGATATACCGGGGACTTTTACTGTTTTCATGCTGATGGAATGTGATGGTGCACCACCAGCGTGAGCAAAGATAAAAATCCCCAGTATATCGGCATGAACACCCGGTATATCACACAGGTCTAACACCCGAGTGACCCCCGACTTTTGGGACACCCGGTATTTTAGGCCTAGTACTACTACGAATAGGCTTAAATGTACGTAGTTAATAAGCCTAGTAAGTGTAGTGTTAATACAAAATTATGAAAAAAACTTATTCATATTTATTCAATTAATTTTCTCGTATATAAGTCTTCACTTGCAGATAAACCATATCCAGAGAAAAAAGACTTTACCTTAAAATAAAGTGCATGCAATCCAAGCATTTTCTGCACAATTCATGGCCTGTTAAGATGTGAAAATGTTCATATTAATTAATCAATAGATAAGCACTTTATGTTGCAGCATTAGTCCTATTAAAATTAGCAGTGAGCAGTAATTTTTCTTATCCATGTGGAGGCCATGTTAGTTTAAAAATGTAAGTTAAATGGCGTATTAGAAATAACTTCAGAACGGTTGTAGCCTGAGACTTGTGGTTTGCACCATTGGAAAGCTGGCGAAAAAACGGTTAAAATTGTGTATTTGAATGTCAGAATCGTTCAATATTTAGCAAAATTGTCGACACCGTTGCGCTATGACGTGAAATGGACGAAATGAACTCAAAGTTACGATGATGGCGAAACTTAAAAAGTATTGCTATAGCACTACCGCTTGTGTGTAATCTCGAGTGTTGCTGCTCAATATTATCCCTAGTATTGCAGATACGTCGAACATGGCCATGGAATACGTTGGTACACCCAGGAATACGTTGGAACACATCAGACGGTTAAACCGAAAATTACCTTGATGACCGTTTCAAGGTCAAC